>JANHGN010009012.1:0-32568 GCA_024605025.1 Megaceryle maxima
CAGGGCACGAGTGAAAAGAGGTTGTCCCTGCCTTCTTGACCCCCAGCCCTCGTGTATTTATAGACATTAATTAGATCCCCAGTCCTCAGCATCCTCACAGCCACTTGGGGAGACTAAATCACAGATTACTCTCCCTGAAACCCTGGATCCTCTCGGCCAGCCCCAAAAGACATTAAAACTTTAATCAAGATTGTTTTAAGAAATACTCTCTTGAGATGCACTAGAGTACAACAGATCTGTCCCCCAGTCCAAGAAAGAAGCTTGCAGAGGCTCACAGGGAGGGCACACAGGAGGTACACCCTGTGCAGAAGCTGAAGGTACAACATGAAGGAACTGGAGAGCACAAGGCCTGCCACCTTAGCACGGAAGGGCCAGATCAGCAAAGAAAAGAGGCAGGACCACACCGCTCTGCTGGGGTTGCACGCTGCTGTGATCACTGCTTCCTGACTGGCCCTGGCAGCACTGCCAGGTGAGACACCTGGGGAGAAAACTCTTCATGGAGCAACTGAGAAGGAACTTCAGGAACAGTCTAACGGGGGTGATCCAAACCACCAGCACAACCACCAGCACTCCCAAAGCACGTGGAAACTATCACTGTAAAGAAACTTAACTGGAAGAAAGGTACTGAAAATATTAAAAATACATTTAATTTGATTAGCTAATATTAGAATTCTGAATGGCAGATTTAAAACCTTTCCAAGCTGACAGAAGATTTCAGGCTCCTGCTGAGGCACATGCCTACTAAACCCAGGAGACAGCACGAGCCTGGCACGTGTTCCAAACCAAAGGAAAACTACCAACTGCAAAACAGTTTGGTGTTTCTATTCAAACATTTGAGAAGATCTCTGCTTGAGCAGAGAGTATAACAATCCAGTGATTCAACAAAAAGTGAATCATGTGTACATGAGTACACTTAGTTCCCACCAGCTTCAGCTGAAACAAGCGTAACCTTTTTCCCCTTCCCAAGCATTAACAGCTTTTACTATTAACCAGGCAGAGTTAAATACCACCAGAGATGGAGGTTCTTTACCAATTTCTTTTACTGAAAATATTTTTACAATATATGAAATTGGAAAGCTTACTCTTTGGGGGGGGGAGAAACACTCAACACAACATTTTGTGTTGCTTTCAAAGCCAAAAGGAAAGCAAACTGTACTGCTCTGGGTCCACACAGCCACCATTTCCCAGTACATCTATTCCAGTTTAACAGCAAAGTCTGTTCAGGGAAGGTCCTACTCCTTGCTTCAACTCTAATTGCTCTCCTGAGCTCCACTCCTCCTACAGCCACAGGATGAGTCCTATCAGCCTCTTGGTTCACCACAAGCTCGAAAGCTCCACGAGGAACTCCTTCCAGCAGATCACAGCACAGCTTGAAGTGAACACTGGGCAGCCACTACGTGGACCCAAAGGCAGGGGCTGGGAACAACAGGGAACACAATTCCCATTTTCCAAGGTAATCAGACACTTCACAGCTTACTAATCAAAGATATGAGACACTTTTAAATACACTGAAGTGCAAAGCAATCATCTAGACTATGGTTTGCTTTGCCTTCATCAGAAAAGAAATTTTCTAGTTCTCATGTAACTGCAACTGTCAACAATCCTCTGCCACCAGTTGCTTTCAAGTTACAGCTTTGAAAATACTTTTTCTCCCAGCTTTGATCCATCTTCTGTCTGAAGAGCTATCTATTTTATGCCACCATCATACATCCTCCCACTTTTAGCCCTCCAGTACCTCTTCAAGCTATGCCCATCAGTAACATCACCACTCTTATCCATCTTCAACTCCAAAACAATACAAAGAGCTGCTCACCACAGAATGGGAATTAAAAACCGTATCAGCATCTTACCTTCTGTGCTTTATCCTTCTGAAATACAAAGACAGGTGGAGCAATGGCAGGTTTTTCTGTAAAAAGAGAAATAATTGAGGGGTTTTTTTCCCAACCACGTTCGCTATTAATACGAACAAAAGTTAAGTTCACGATGCCTTTACCAACACCAAATCCCTAAAGCAGATAAATCTCAGTTACATAAATTGTTTTCCACTGGCTCCTGGTAACATAGTTATAAGGACTTGATATTCTAAAGGAAAAAGGAGTGTTTTAAGAACAACAATACAACTGATAATGGAAAGCTATTTGTCTTTTCCCTCCAGATGTCTCCATGCAAGTTTTGCAGGCAAGGGCTTTTCCTTCCCTATAGGAATGTGTTAATGCAAAGGCAGTTTTGCTGGACACACTCACATACCTCTTCCTTCCTCAAAGGTTCACTTAACTCTTGATAACACTCTTATTTCATTATCATTGAAACCTTTAGAAAGGTCCCAAATCTTCAAACATTTGCTGGTCCACAATTTAAACCAAATATTCCACGTGCTTTATTACAGGGGGACCAGTCTTTTCCACATCATTTAAGCACATCTGCTTTCTTCCAAGTTCTGCTTCAAATATTAGCAGGACACTTTAAATGAGCACGTCAACATTTAGCCTTCAAGACAGAAGAAATAAAAAACCATCATGAACAGCTACCTAGTGCCTCAAAAAAGCCCCCACCAGACAGCATCACAAAATCCTCCCTGAATTGACTGTAGCATCAGCAAAGCACTTGGGTCAGTATATAAGGAAAAGGGGATGAGATTGTCCATTTGGGAATTGTGAGTAGATCAGTTTAGCTGAACAAGTGAAACTTCACCTGACAAACATAAAAATTAAGCACATTAGTCCATGAACTCTGTGCCTTTCTTCATGGGCATGAAAAAAAGTCTCTTTCCACTCTTTAGTGGGTCTAACTCAGAGGGACAACCCAGGAAAAACACTGCAAGGCTGATTTTGCAAGACTGGCAAAACTTGTTCTACAAAAGGTAGAATTCATCATGAAATAAAGCTCATCACTACAGCATTTTGCCTGACTTTTTCCCTTTATTTTCTAAGTACTGCTATCTATCGAATGCTGCTTAATCTTTAAAATGCTTCTTGAGGAGAGCAATGCAGACAATCTATTTTAAAAGATAAAAAATAATCTACTAAAAAGGTCATCAACAAAGACAACTGCTATACCTGTCTCGAAAACCAGAGTTGCTGAAACAAGCCAGAGATCCCTTCTGATCCCCTTGGCCTCAGTATCACTGTGAGAGGCTCCACTCCTGTAAGGTCCAAGCTTTTAACCCTTCAAAATTATGCTCATTTTTATGTCACATTTGGTTTACTTCAGTATTTATTAATGCTATAATTACAGCAACAAGTAGCATACATTCTACCAAGCTCCTTTTATCCAGGACTGCCAAACCAGTCAATAAAATGCTGTATTAGTACCTCTCCCTTTTGGAGATCTGCCCAAAAGCAGGACTTGGTTGTGTAAAACAACATACAAGAGACTCCTGGACCAAACTCCAGTTACCAGAGAGGACCGAACAGGAAAGAGCTGCTTGTCTGTTTAGTGTTTAATAAAGGACTGAGGTACTGAGAGAGAAGAAAGCAAACAAAAAAATAACATAAAAAAAGCAGATCCAGCAACAATGCAAAGTGCAGGGGAAACATGGGATGCCTGGGAAGACTAGAATGGGGAGCCAAAGAACTTGATGCAAAGGAACAGGACAAAATAGTAGATGGAGCCTGGTGATGGAAGACACTCAGGAAAAAACATCCAAAAAAACTCAGACATGCCAAGAACTGCAGAAAGCTCACAGAGGGAAAAAAAAAAAAAAAGATGGATGGAAGAACCAAACAAGAACATGGAGTAGAAAAAACTTTCACAAATCCAATTTTCAAGATTGTGCCCAGCTACAGCAAATGAAACTGGGAAAATGAGTTGTAAACAAACTATGACCAGTCCTGTTAGTCCAAGTGGGAAAGACAACCCCACTGTGCACCACACAAGTTTACCACTGAAGGCACACAGTCCTCCAGACCCAGCAGTGTCACTGTTACCCTTGCTGGCTGCACAACCAACTGACACCATGGCATCCAGCAGGAACAAGGACACAGCAGGCACTCCCAGCTACAACTACACCAAAAGTCCTCACTTGCTACATCAAACTCCTCAATAATGAGGAGGTTACAAGCAAAGTATTACTGCCCTCGATCACCCATTACCTCACTTGGCAAAAAACCCCTCCAGTGCCAAATTTCCCGTTCACAATTTCACTCTGGCTTCAGCTTTCCTGATTCCTGGTTATGTTTCTTGAATGCATTTATGTTCTAGATAAAGAGCTCTCTAATGTTTTTCCTACAGAAGCACTTACACAAACCATGTTTTCCCATCAACTGAAGAACTACCACAACAGGTTTTATTTTTCTAGAACAGAAATGTGTACATTAGGTGGTAGCTGGGGTTTAGCCCCACGTGGTGAGCGTGGCAGCTTAAGGGCAACTCCAGAAGGAGAATTCCACTGTTGTTTGTACTAGCCAACATCAGAGGTGGATGGGCAGTGAGCATGCTACTGTTCCACAACAGTGTCCAAAGGATGACCTACGGTAAAATGGATCTGTCAGGTGCACAGAACTGTCAGCAATTGAAGGGAAAATAAATCAGGATAAAGGAAGGAAAAACACACCAAAAAACCCACAAACAAAAATGACAACAAAAAAAGACAAAACAACACACAAAAAGGACAAAACCAAACCACCAACCAGAAAAACAGAACTCAGCCTCCAAAGTTCAGGTACAACACATGTAAAAGAACAGATCTCCTTCACCTAAGGGAGGAATAGACACAGCACAGAGCTCTTAAATGTGGAACAGACCTGTTCCTGTCTGGAGAAAAAAGGCAAAAGAAGCTGGAGGCACAGAAACAACATCAATTTTCTAATCAGGTCGGTCTCAGTAAAGTTGTCCTGAGGAAGTCCAAGCATGTAAGTAGGAAAGCTGGCCTTCAGTCACTGCTGTTAGAGACACTAAGTACTCAGCCTGGAGATCTGGAACTCATTTCTTCTGAATAGTGGTAGGCTATCAAACCAGTCTGAACATCAACTGAGTCCACAAACTCCTTCCTGCAGTTCACTCTAAGTTTCAGACACTTGAACCTGTGTGAATAATTCCAAAGACCTCAGGAGCTGGTTTTCCCAGGGTAAAGCCCTTTAATGCATGGCACTGCTGAGGAATTCACCAGCAGTACACGCCCCGGGTGCTGTCAGAAAAATCTATGTACTGTTCAACCTACTCAGTTGCTTCATAAATGTTAGAAACCAGAACACAAAAACACCTTCTCAATGGCTCAGGGAGAGATACCATCTTCAAGTCATATGTACTATTTAATGGGAGATTTTAAACTCGGATACATGGCCACATAGCTGTTCCAAACTCTGATGTCAACCGTGGTTCCTGCACCTAGAGCAAAACTAAGCATGGCCTTGTTTTACCTCTCTACCCCTTCACACCATCACAGCCATGGCAGTCAGTGGCATCTCTAGTGACCCTAACAGGTATTTTTGCAATCCAAGTTTTACACCTTCACTGCAGTATGAAATGACCCATTACAGAAAAATCCAACAGGTATTTTGAGTGTATCGATTAAAAACAAAAGTGTCCCTTTTATGTCCACATTTGAAGGTAATAAGTAAAAAAAAAAACAAGGTAAAACTGAACAAAATGTGGAAAAAAAACCCCAAACTGGTCTACTGCAGAAGTGCATTTCTCTGCATAGTGACCAGGCTCACAGAGTAAACCCTATGGCAAAGCAGGGACAAAGGCCAAGAAACCACTGGTCTCCTCTGGCACCCAGACCATCGTGTCCTCCCCAAGAACACGGGAGAATTCAGTTTGGAAGGGACCACAGGAGGCCTCTAGTCCAACCTCCTGCTCCAAGTAAGGTCAGCTATGAAGTCAGACCAGCTTAATCAGGCCACCCAGTCTGGTGTTAGCTTCCAGGGATGAAGCCTGAGCAGCCTCCCAGGGCAATCTCTTCTACTGCTTGACCTTATGGTGAAGAAAAAACCAAACAAGCCAAACTACAGACAGACCTTTTCCCTATGCCCAGCCTGAACCTCTCACCCTTTGTCCCTCCAACATACACCACTGTGATGAACCTGGCTCTGTCTTTTAATAACCTGCTCATAAACCCTGCAAAGCTCCAGACGTGCCTCTGAAGCCTTCCCTTCTCCAGGCTCAACAAGCCCAGGTCCCTCAGCCTCTCCTGACAGGTCATGCAACCCAGATCATCCCATCCCAGTGACTCAAATTAATCCTGGATTTTTAGAAGGAAGTCGGGCCCTGTGCCATGAAGACAACTCTCAAGTCCTCACCAGACCCACTGTAGTCAGGTTATTGCACAGTGAATGCATTTTTAAAGCTAAGAACTACACTATTTTAAACATTATTTTACTCCAAAATACATTTAACAGTGCAACAGTGCCAGACCACATGGAAATCTGTAAGAGGTAGAAAAAACACTGAGAAACTTCCAGGCAAAAGTCTCCTTGCTGGGATCTGAAGAAACAATCTTGAGCACTAAAAGCATACAAGTTGAGAACAACTGCTCTACTTTAACTCATTATAATACATCACCTGAGGAAAAAAAAAAGTAGATCATACCTGTGAACAAAGAAAAAGTGTTAAAAAGAAGAGGAATTAGGTTGGTAACTCACCAAAAATATTCAGAGTGTTAATTTATTGCCTGGGAAATGCTTATCTGAGGGTCAAGCAAAAATTAAGTTCAATGTTAAGTTTAAACCTGCTTATTTAAACAGCTCAGGCTGCAAAAATGTTTTTTTCACCTCAATAGTATTTAAGTGATAAGGGGCAGAATAATCATACTAAAAAAATATGAGACAAGATAAGGGTAGTTCTTGGCATTATAAAATTCTAGAGACACTGACAACAAAAGACTCTCCTCTTCCAGTAGCTACGACTAGACTGAAAGCAATAAGGATCTCTGGAAAGATGCACAAGCAAAGTCCAAATCCACATCAAAGGATAAGAAACAACTGGATCATTTATAGCCCAACCCCACAGGCGATGGGATGGTGGCTATAGCTGAGTGGGAAAAGGCATTTCTGCCTCATTCTCAAAACTTTCCCTTCATAAAAAGCATCTTACCAAACATCTGCTGTTCTTGTTCAAACCCTTTATCTTTTTGTCTCCTGTAGCATGAGTAAGGAAGCTGATTCCAGACAGCACTTCCGAAGCAGCAGGGGAAAGCAGAATGCCTTTTACATATTTAAGATGAAATAAATTCCATAGACAAGCACAAAAAAAGAGCACTTAAAGCACAAACTTTGTGTTTGCAGAGCATGTGCTGTTTCATTTCCCCAGCCCTCGTGGCATTAATAGAAGTAAGTTACCCTCTGCATTATGTAATTTTACTATTTCAGCTCAGGAGCTGCATACAAAGCAAGTATTACAAGTGAGAAATGTAAAAAAAAGTACTTTATTTTCACCTGACAGGAAGAAAAGCACGAGGCAGCCCAGCTACCTTGCATTAACCAAAGTATTCGGACAGCTCTATCTTGTAAATGAACTGGTACTTCATGGTGTTTGGGTGTGAGTTGTCAGGACAGCTAACTAGAAACCTCACCCAAACAAAACCAAATCTCTCAGGCTTTTTGTCCACCAGTAAATCACCAGGGGAAAAATAGGATCTTGTTTACAGGGTCTACAAAATCAGGGCATGGATGCACACCAGCTTTAGCCTCAAATAACAACAGACCTTCCTCCCTCCAAAAGCTACTGTAAGGTGAGTAGAATTAAACAGGGCAAATAAATAAAACAAAAACCAAACAGGAACAGCACAGAACCTATGTCAGCATCAAACAAATCTGGCAGAGGCATGATACTTCTACTCAGAAAGGAAATGCTTTTGATTCTCTTGCCTTCTATACATTCAAGGCAGTTACACCCAGTAAGGTTGTTTTGATCAGGAACTGTATGCTTAGAGATTTCATACAGCAAAAGGAATTGTTTGGTGTCTCAGGAGAGAGTTTGCCAACACAGGAGGTGCAGGCACCCCCCTGAAAAGGTAATGGGAAGAAAGCCATCGAGTTTTAGCCCCAAGAAAAACTTGTACCTTTTCAACGACTGAAAGGTGATCAAGTTAACTCATTCCCAACACAGGAGATCCTGTCACCTAAAGAGCAGCTTCAACAAGTTTTATACAAGCAGATCACTAGTGGTGTATTAACAGCAAGCTAGTGAGAAAAGCATTCATGTTTACATCAGTATACATCTGATGGGACCTCCTCAGCTCTCCACAATACCTCACTGCCTCATGCAGGAAGCACCAGTTCTAAGATGGGATCCAGCCACAACACCAAAGAACCTCATACCAAAGGGTTCAGAGAAAATTCCTGCCACCATTCAGTAGCTGCTTGATACAACAGTATCAATATCTCTGCCTACCACTCCAAAATCCTGGCTTTCAACATCAAACTCCTCACAATGCCTTTATCAAAAGCCTTTATCACAGCGTCACTAAATCTTTGTCCCAAAGTCGATCAAACTTCACACAGATACAGAGAAGGTACTCTCTCCTCCTCTTCATTAGCTCCACATTTACCAGCTCATCTCCTCTCATGAGGAGAGGCAATGCCAAGAGCAGGACCTGTTCCTAGGAAAGTTTACAACTCCAGCTTCTCTGGCAAGTGGCACTTGGGCCACCTCACCCTTCACCCCCACTTCTCTGCAGTAGAACCCCCTTAACTAAACCACCTTCTGCCCAAATACAGTTTGCCATCAAACCACCACAAGGAGGGAGATTTGTAGTTTCACCAACTTACTAGAGAAAAAGGAAAGACAAGATCATTAAAAAAAATCAAGAAATTATTAGAATGAAGAAAATGAAGTAGTTAGGAGAATACTAGAAGAGAATGTTTGTGCTTTGAAGAAAAGCATCACATCAAGTTCATCCATTAAAATAGTTTGAAGGCTTAACAGACACTAGTTGAATGGTTACTTGGAGACAACATTGGCATCCCAGGAGGGGTTTCTGACATACTATAGACCAAGAGACAAAAGAATCTAGCAGGTAAAGATTGCTCTTACAAAAGGAAAAAGCAATTAATTGAAAGCCAGGGATGCCAGGGACTTTGGCATCCTGGTGGACAAAAAGTTATCCATGGGACAGCAATGGGCCAAGAAAGCCAATGGTCTCCTGAGATGCATAAAGAAGAGTGTGGGCAGCAGGTCCAGGGAGGTTCTCCCCCTCTACTCTGCACTGGTGAGACCACATCTGGAGTGTTGTGTCCAGTGCTGGGCTCCCCAGTTCAAGAGGGACAGGGAAATACTGGAGAGAGTCCAATGGAGGCCATGAGGATGATGAAGGGACTGGAGCAGCTCTCTGGGAGGAAAGACTGAGAGCCCTGGGGATGGTTATTCTTGAGAAGGCTGAGAGGGGATCTTATGAATGTCTATAAATATCTGAGGGGCCAGGCTCTTTTCAGTGGTGCCCTGAGACAGGATGAGGGGCAATGGGCACAAAGTGGAACCCATGAAGTTCCACCTCAACAGGAGGAGAAACTTCTTTGGTGTGAGGGTGACAGAGCCTGGCCCAGGCTGCCCAGAGAGGCTGTGGAGTCTCCTGCTCTGGAGACTTTCAAGACCCATCTGGCTCTGTTCCTGTGTGGGCTGCCCTGGGTGGCCCTGCTCTGGCAGGGGGGTTGGACTCTGTCTCCAGAGGTCCCTTCCAACCCCCCCATTCTCTGATTCTGTGGTAAAAATGGCAGGTTACAAGAGCTTTGCATTAGCAGAAAGGACAAAAGCAGAACAAACCAGCACTTTTCAAGGCCAGAAGCTCTGCTGCAGCAACCAAACAGGTAAGTGCTTACGTGAGTTACTCGCACAGACAGACAAGAAGAGCTACTGTTCAAACATGCTGAGCAAAAACAGTCTGCAAGAATGAAGGAAAAATCTTTCTAAGCACTTGTGTCTATGGAATGTCAAAGAATAATTAGCTTCACACCTCACAATGAAGTATGGTTGAGACAGCTCTGTTGTACTCATCAGTTGAGATTAAGGAATATTAAGAGCTTTGTTTTAACCACAGTTGGTTTGTGAACAGGAACATTTAGCTATCAAATACTTGAAGCAAGTGAAGATCAATATGAAGCAGATGATCAAAGAATTATCAGTATCAAAATAGTCACTTCATGTATTTGAATGAAAATACCTGAGTACAAGGAAATAAAACATTCCCTACACTACTGGAAAAATAAAACAGACTGATGTGCTTAGGAAGAAGAAAACAATCTTGTGCTGCTATACAATGGACACCTCAAACAGGGACTCGGAGTAAAGAAAAGTAACAACAGATGATGCAGCAAATAATACTAGAATGACCAGAAGAGACTAGTTCAGAAGCAAGCTGATCTTGCTTCGTTTTAGGAAAGATTGTATCACATTTTTATTGCAAGAAGGAACAGAACAGCAAAGGATGACAACTCTGGAAAGAGGTGAGAGCACAAACTGGAGATTAGCAGGTGAGGGAGGTCACTGGAGTGAAGAAAGGAGAAGGAAAATCAGATGAGAAAGGATGGCACCACACTCCCCACACACACTGCAGACAGTCTGTGTGTTCTGCAGAAATACAGGGACAGAAACAGGTGACAATTCAGCATCAAAATACATCAAGAGACATTGGTAACTTGGAAATCACTGCTGAGCTTAATATTTCCCACTAGAATGGGGAGGTAAAGTGAGCATGCATGACTTAAGGGAGCATGCATGACTTAAAGACTACCATTCCCAACCTTCTGTTTCTAAAAGAACAAAGCAAACCATCACAATTTATTATAAGGTCATTATACTAACTGTAAATACTGCCATTAAGTTTCCCACAAATAGTCATCACGTGTGTGACTATTCACTGCCAGTCTTGAGACCCCTTCTCACGCCTCTTTGGGCACCACCAGCTCATCTGGAGTTTGGGAACCAACAGCCCGAGCCGTGGTGCATCTCAGGATTTGTCAGATAACTGAAGGGGAATCACGTGGTGAGCTGCTTGTAGACTTCATCTTCAAAAGCTACACCTACAACAGATATTTGCTTCCTGCTGTTTAATATCAGAACTGTAAGCACCACTGGTAAAGAGCTCAAATGTAAGAAACTATCTTCAAAGAAAGGGCCTAACACGTTTTTGTTTGTTTCCTTCAGGGCATTTCTCCCCTTCTTTCACTAGCTGAGGAGAACGATGAGAAACAGCAGAGCTTGCTGGGACAAACCTGGTTTTGCAGAGACCTGGAGGGAACTTGGTCTTTCTTGAAGGCAAACTGTTGATGCCTGGTGTCACTTCACCACCACTCCACACACCCTGGAGCAGAATACCCAAATCCTACAGTAGTGCAGCCCGCATTTTCCTAACCCTCTTCAGAGAATAGTGAAACCACTATTTGTTTACATCAGATGTTTTCAACTTAAAAAAAAAAGTTAAAAAATCTATACTATTCTATCTCACCTAGCTTTACATAACCACCTCTCTTATGCCTGTCACTACAACAAGGATTAACATGAGTTGAAGTTAAGGAAAGACCCACAACAGCCCTAAAGTTGTGAGTAACGAACCCAAAAAGCACCTAGACAAGGAGGGATCCAAAGCGGCTCAGAACGGCCCCCTCACCCCCCCGGGGGAAGAAGCACTGCGCTCCCCGCTGGTCCCGCTCCAGCACCGGTGGGGCTCGTTCCCCAGCTCCCGGGGCCCGCAGGACGCGCGTTGAGCGCGAAGGGAGCGGGGACCCGCCGGCGGCCGCCGCCCCCGGGAGCCGCCGGCCCCGTGCCATCGCCCGGCGGGAGACAACGGCCGGCGCTGCTGCCGCCGCCCCCGGCCCCCGCCGCAGAGCGGACGCCCGGCTCGCAGCCGGCCCCGCCGGGCGGAGCGGAACCAGCGGGGAGCGCGGCGGCCCGGCCGGGAGCTCCCCTTTGTCCGGCCGCTCGCCCCAAAGGGGCCGGGGCACGGAGAGGCCGCGGGGAGAGGGCGCTTTCGAGGGCAGACCCGGGGCCGGGAGCGCCACCAAGAGCGGATCGAGGGGCCGGAGCCGGGGCCGGACCCGCTGCGGCGCAGGGCCGGTAGCGAGCCCCGCGGCCGGCCCCACTGCGCACCGCCAGCGCCCGCCTACCTTCGTTCGCTAGGTCCGCCATTTTACTTCCTTAATCGCGCCCACAATGCATCGCGCAGCCGGACGCCTTCCACTCGCCTCGGGCCGCGCCGCGCCGCGCACGCGCCAATTTACAGCCGCCCCGTGGCGGTCTCGCGCCTGCGCGGGAGGCTCCGCCGAGCAGCGGGAGGGGCCGGGCGGGGCGCGCGCTGCGGCGCGTGCGCGCGGCCGGGGCCGGTTCCGGTTTCGGGTCCCTCGGTGCCTCCTCCGGCCGGGCCCGAAGTGTTCGCGGGGCTGGGCCGGGCTGCGGTCCCCTCGCGGCGACAGGTGACGGGCACCCCCGGGGAGCCGCTCCTTCCCTGCCCGCCCCCGCTCCCCGCGCTGCCGTCCGGCCTCCGAGGCCGGCTCCCCGCGGGTCTGTGTTCGCTGCTTGGCTCGGCCCTCGGCTCTGCCTCCGGAGCACCCCGAATGTCACGAGGTTTAAGCGGATCCTTGGTCACAGACTCACGGAATCGTTTGGGTTGGGAGACACCTTGAAGCTCACGGAGTCCAGCGGCTCCCCCAGCACTGCCAGGGCACCACTGACCCCTGGCCCTCAGCACCACGGGGGGCTTGGAAACCCCTCCAGGGGTCACGGGGACTCCACCCCTGCCCTGGGCCAGGCCTGGGCAGCCCTGGAGGGGAAGAAATTGTTCCTCAGCTCCAACCTGAACCTCCCCTGGGGCAACTGGAGGCCGGTTCCTCTTGTCCTGTCCCTTGTTCCTTGGGAGCAGAGCCCGACCCCCCCTGGCTCCAGCCTCCTGTCAGGAGCTGTCAGAGCCAGGTCTCCCCTGAGTGTCCTTTTCGAATTAGTATTTTCAACGACCAGTATTTGCCATTCACTAACGTCTAACCCTACTGACTCCAGAACTGCACACGCTGCTCAAAATGCAGGTGCTCCAAGGCTTCATATGGGCCACAAAATGACACTTGCAGGGACAGCATCATCGATAAGCACACCGGTGCTTGGCCACGCTGCCCCATAGTTTGTAGCCCTCTGCAAGTGCCCCTACGATCCCCTGGCCACAGGTCTCCAGTCACCTGTAAGGGAGCCAAAGCAGCCAGCTCAGAGTTAGGCACAGAGATACACGGTGCTTTACTCTTAGCCCTAATGATTGCTCCAAGGAGGTGGCCCAGTGTAAGAACGGCGCGAATGGTGCCTGATGAGGTGAACACATCCCCCCCAAGCCATCGCACCAGCCCGAGGGCCTGGCTCCCGACGTGGATCTGAACCCATCCTGCTCAGCTGCTGGGAGAATTTGCTATCAGAATACAACAGCAGGACTGGCAGGAGCCAGTAAGAATAAAGGAATGGCACTGAATTAGAAAATACACCCGATACCCATCTTTAAATCAGTGTCTGTTGCCAGCACTGGGTGGAACTTTTCTGGAGATCAGATCATATTTTCTGGAGTTCAGATCATATTTTCTGGAGTTGCAGGATTTCCAGTGCAGGCTGCAACTCAGTGAGCACAAGAAATCCAGGTGGGCAGATTCTTACCACACTTGCTGGATGGGTCATCGAGTTCCTCCTGGATCTGGTACTCACAGCTAAGGAAGGACTGTTTGGGGATGTGACAATCAAAGGCAGCACTGTCTGGAACAACCATGAAATTGTGGCATTCATGATCCTGAGGGGAGTGAGAAGGCAAATGTCAGACTACAGACCCTTCGAGAGAATTGACCTTGGGTTATTCAGGACAAGGTGAGGTGAGATTCTGTGGGAGACAGCTTTCTTTGCCTCACACTTCGCCGAGGAGGTCTCCCAGGCCTCTGTGCCTACAGACAGGGTTCAGACAGAGACAGGACCAAGTCAAGAATCTCTGGAGAGCTCTCAGCCCACACACATCTCTGGGACCCAGTGGGCTGTGCTGGAGGGAGCTGGAAACTGGCTGATGGCACTGAACAGAAATGGTCTATCATCTTTAAAAGGCTGTGGAGATCAGGGAAGGCCACATCCACATTCAAGGGGGCACTTTAAGCAACAGAAGACTCTCTCTAACCTCTCACCCTGCTGGCTACCAAGGCAGAAGAAAAATACCATTAAGAATGTTGCTTTTCACCCGAGATGGGTCCTGCCATCCTTCCCTGGCTGAAATAAACTTGCCACTCTGCAACGTGCTCCATGGTCCTGAGCAAGTCATCCCAGGGCCTGTGAGGTCAGGGCTCTGGCCGTGGTATCGCAGATACCTAGAGGGCACATAGCAAGGCTTCAGAAATGTTTGGGTTAGATCTGAGCAGGAACCTCTCCTTTCTGGAGCAAAGATTGGGAAACAGATTTGGAAAATTATTGTTTGTCTAGAAAAAGTCCCAGCTCCTCAAGGCTGTTGAACACGTTGACTTCCATGGGGACTGAACATCAAAATTCTGGAGAGGATCCAAGACTTAAAAGAAAAGGGACTTGGCAGGTAAAATAATTCAAGGAAATTATTAATAATTAATATCAATTAATAATTTTTTGTTTGGTGCAGAGGCTGAATACAAAGTGTTTGACTGCAAAGCCAGATGCATCACCTCTGTAAGGAGGCTAAAAAGGGAGGCTGGGCAATTGGCTCTCCGGTGAGCACATTGCACCTGCTCCCTGAAGAGGAAAAATCTTTGAAAGCTCTGGGCTACGGTTACTGTCTATCAAACAGCTTATTAACAAGGCCACTCTGCAAAGCTGAGCAACCTTCACCCCCTCTTCATACAACCCTTTGAGCATTAGTCTTATATGCAGGAACAGGATTTTCATCACGATGAGTAAAGCTGCAGGTGCACTCAGAAACTAAAGACAACTTTTTCAGAGGTTAAATGCAAATTTTGACAACTAACAGTTGTGTCCTGTGACAGGACAAGGGGCGATGGATTCCAGCTGGAGCACAGGAAGTTCCACCTCACCATGAGGAAGAACTTCTGTACTGTAAGGGTGACAGAGCCTGGAACAGACTCCCCAGAGAGGTTGGGGAGTCTCCTTCTCTGGAGACTCTCAAGACCTGTCTGGATGCATTTCTGAGTGATCTGCTCTAGTTCTGCCCTGCTCTGGCAGGGGGGTTGGACTCAGTGATCTCCAGAGGTCCCTTCCAACCCCTACCATCCTGTGATTCTGTAACAACAGTCAAGAAAACATGCAGCAAGTGCCTAAAAGAATAGGAGGTCTGAGGACTCAGATCACCCTCCCAACAGTGCAGGTACTGGCATTTGAGAGCGGGCAGGGCAGAAAGCAAGGAGAAAGCAGCTGGCAGGCTCTAGGTCTGGTCCTTGCACCCTGTTCTCACAGCGAGCCGACAGAGAACACCAACACACACCACTAACTCGGAATTAGCCCCAGGCAACAGTGCTGAAACTGGTCATTAGGCTGCAGCATTTTTTATTTGATTCCAGCTGACTTAAAGCTGATTTGAACATCTCTGATCATGGCCTGAGACTCTGAACAGCTTTGTAAGGCTTTCTCATGTCCTGCACGCGCACCGGCAGCTTACAGGGCTAGCAGCTTACTGGCAGCTGGGTGCTGTCCAAACGGGTCTAGACCTTGTCTGTGCCTCTTTCCTGGAGAACTGGATCATGTCTGGTGGAGACAACCTGCAGAGAATTTAGCCCAAAGCATTAGCACGTCTCTAACCAGGGGGAACCGTAATTCTCAGGGATGTACAACATGGCTGACAGCTCCAGTTTTTATGGAACTGGGTTCCTGTCCCAAAGCAGACACGTCCTACAAACCGAGCCAAACACTAGCATTGAAAAGGAGTGAGAGTAATTACCCATTATGCAAGTATCTGCAAAACAATAATTACATTTTTAATTTAAGCCCTTCTTCCGATGCGGATATCCAGCACGGAAAAGTTCACTCCAGCTCATGAAAGCCTGTTAAACCTACAGGAAACTCTGAACATGCTTTTATCATGGAAATGTTGGGCAACTTTAATTATAGGAATTGCTGTACTGTGCTTCTCTAATGAATACGTGGTACTAGCACAGTGGGTGGTGTGACCTAGTTAAGGGAAGTGATTTAGCACAAACGTACCTCAGAAAGTTACACTGGCTCGACCTTAAGAGCCAGCAGGTCACAGTGTGTTCTCTATTCAGATTCTAATTAGAGCCCATACTTCTCCAGCATCATTAACAGAAGGGAGGAAAATTAACAGTTTTATCCTAACATGAGTTTGGAGGCCAAATTCTGATTTAATTTACCTTCAAGTAAGCCTATAATAATACCAGGGTAAATGTGATTCTGCACTTTATTATTTCAGTAAAAAGTAAACTCCCCCACACCAACTTTACAGTTCCTGTGACTTTTAGAAATTAATTACAAGAGTTATCTGTACCCTGTGAGCTTGTCAACTTGCTGATATAACTAGAATCTATTTTGGGTGCGTGCCATTAAGATACTATAAATGCCATACTTTCTGATTAGTACTATTGTTAGGTCAGCATTTCTAAAGGGACATGGCCTAAAAGTCACTATGACTTTGACAAATTAAATATTTTTCCATGGCTGAGCTCTTACAAAAAAAAAAAAAAAATTACAAAAATAATTAAAAAAAAAAAAAAAAAATTGAAGGCTTTCTACTTCTGAGAGTTTGGGGGAGCTGAGACCCTGAAGGATTTACACGGTGTTGTGTTCCGTAGCACGATCGTAATAACATCGCTTGGCAGTTTGCTCCATAGCTCTAAGAATTCATCAGCCTGGAAAGAAACAGAGGCTCTAGGGTGAAGACAGCACCAGAGGTAATCGTGAGCCTGTTTCCAACTCTATCACTACCCGTGCCCTGGACAAGAGGATAGTCACTAGATGTTCACACCATGTGGGTCAGCAGATGTGCCATCTTGTCTGCTGTTGGTGGCAGATCTGGCTCAAGCAGAGGCCTCCAGAAGTCCCTTCTGTGATCACTTCTACGATTTTCAGTCATCCAGTGACCACTATTAACTGGGAAACATATCCAGGATTGTGTAGGCAGGTTCTGCTGGAATTGATCCAGCTGGAAACCTATTTTTTTTAACTTGGCTCTGCACTGATGGGGTACAAAAGACTTGTTCCTTATGGCACGGGAGAGCTGGCAGGGACAAGCAACTTCAGGAAGGACAGAGCTTCCCTCATCAATAGCAGCATGGGTTTATTATGTCAAACTTGACCAATGTCACAGGCTTTCCCAGCTTCCAGACCATTTGTGTGGGGCTTCTAGACCCGCTTCAGAATGTTGCGTTAGAATCCCGATGCCTCTTGTGATGGCTGAGACCTCCTGCAGCATCCTGACTTTCAGCCAGAAACTGCTGTGTTCATGACATTGGGTTATTGAACAGCTGCCAAGCCACAGATTTACAAACATTTGCTTGCTGGAAATTACAACAATAAAGAAAACACTTCTGTTGTCCTGGTTTCAAGGCACCTGCCACTGTGAAGCCAATGGTTCCTCACGGGACACGAATAGTTGCCCATAAGCTGTTGTGAGTGTCTTGAACAACAGGACAGCGATGTTGGTTACCACCATTCATGGGTTTGCAGGTTCTAACTCAGCAGGTGATTTCTGATGAAACTTTTATTTCCCACTTAGGGAGGACTGAGCCCTAGGTTTTGCCCTGAGGAAGGAAAGCCATCATTTCTTCTCTGGCTGTAAGGGAAAAGGTCAACTCCTGAGAGTTTTGAGGAAGCCTGTATGAAGAACCAACCACCTACTCAGTCTACACTTTCTCTGGCATCCAGTATAGTTTCAGAAGGTGTTCAGGCTCTCATTCAATTCAGGTCCTCCTAATATCCTCAACTGCAAGGACTCGCAGTGATTTCAGAGGGAAAATCTTCAAGGTGAAATACCTGCTATGGTGAAAGGATCAAGAGGTCCTATCAGTGGATTGATTCACAAGTGAAGCTGCTCACATGCTCGACACACTGCTGAACTGAACCTGGCTTATAAAAATAAGGGAATATTGGGGGAGCTTACTCAGCATTTCCAGGAACTGTACCTGAGTTTGGCTGCAGCCCCAGTAACAGCGTGGGGCAGTGCACCCCTGATGGGAAGGGGAAGGTCTTTGGGTTAATTGCTTTGCAGGTAACAAACAGCCCAGCTGAGTGAGGCTCTAGAATTGAAAGGCCTTCCTGCTGGCACACAGCCCTGCTCACCCAGGCATGGCTTGTGGCTCAGCTCAGAAGAGCAGCCTGGGCTCTGCAGAGCATGGTGTAGCCTCTCCTGTGGCTGTGATTAGCAGCACCCACTAGATGGTGGGTTGGGACAAGAAGAAGGAGGCTTCTTAGGCCCTGAGAGCAGAGAACTGGGTGTTGCTTGCCATGATGGGCTGAAGGGATCTTCAAAACACAGGACCTGTGGGTACAGTCCTAGAATTGCCACGGGAGGATCACTGAAGCTGCCTTCCTGGGCCAAGCTGCTGTTTTCTCCTGGAGGATGCAGCCTGGGGTGTTCCAAGGTGTGGCTTGCTCCAAGCAAAGCACATCTGTGCAAGGTCAGCTAAGCCCACTCACAAATGCAAAGAAACGCCTCAGAAGGGTTCCTGGTCTGCAGTTCACTTCTCAAATTCACTTGCAGCATGAATGCTGCTTCTTGAGCTTTGACCCTCCAGAGACACTGGTCCAGGACTTGAACCAATGTGCTGCTGGTCTTCATAGCTCTGCGTGGGCTCTGCATCACCATAGAGCCTGAAAGTGTGAGCAAGGCTCTCCATCATTAGGGCTCTTCAGGGGCTGAACTAAAGGCTTGGAAATCTCCCTCACCTCCCTGCACTGCTGGGAGACCCTGGCACTTTGAGCCTGTGCTTGGCACAAGCGAAGAGCTGAAGTACAAACAGCACCTTCTTCTGCAGCCAGCACAGCACACCATTAAAAGGGGAGCTTTACACCCATTCTCTGGCAGGACTGGAGAGCATTTTTTTGTCTAGGGCTTTCTTGTCTTGAAGTGCTTTCCCAGGCTGGTGGAGCAGTTCTGGCATACGGACCAGTGAGGTGGTGAGAATCACCATCCTTGGAGAGTTTCCAATTCAACTGGACCAATTTCGACTGAGTAACCTGATCTAACTGTGAAGTGAGCCCTGTTTCAAACAGCAAGTTAAAGGACAAAATGTCCTGCCCTGCCTGTACTTTGATGATATCTTTGATCTCTTTCATTCCTAAAAGACTGTCTGGCATGAGCTGTGCAGGTAGAAGGGGAAGAGAATGTGGACAGTTGTAACTGCAACTGCCTGACCACCTGGATAAGATCAATGTGCAAAAGCCACCTTAGGTGACATTTGTGGTGTGTGATCCTAGAGTTCCCTCCCAAAGCTGCCTGTGCACAGCCCCAACCTCCAGAGACCAGCAGCTGATTTTTACTGGAGCATTCTTACTTCTGAACACAACCACTAGATGGGGAAGCAAGCACTTGATTTTTCACAATTTCTCAAGTGAAAAATTTCCCTTCCTTAGTTTTCATAGAACCATCCACTTCACTCTCTGTTTAGCGTCTCTATGTGGCCACCTGCTGTAGTGCCCTGTGCTGTAGCACCGGGGCACAGGATTTCAGCCCATTTAGAGGTGCTGCACTAGACCACAAAAGAAAGAGCATCAACCTGGCAGCTCTTCCAAGGAAATGATTTAAGAGACAAGTTTGTGGATACAGCTGCAGTCAATACCTTTGGTGTCTTCTGTCTTCTTTCTCTCTGTGATGTTTTTAAAGATTCTCCATCAGTCTGGGACATTTTTGCCTAGAATAAAATCAGTCAAGGGCTGTTGGTTTCCAAATCCAGCACTGAAAAAATATCATCAAAAACATTTGGGAAAATTAGAATATAGACCGTGGACATTGAAAGCTGTAGCGTATATTAAGGAGGAAATAAAAGCTTTGGGTGTGGTACCGATGTGTCTCATAATCCATGTCTGTCCCTAAGCCTGTCTCTAGCTGGGGTATTGGCCACCGTGACCTTCTGTAGGTAGCTCAAATGCTTTCTTGGGAAATTGCTTATTTTCCAATTTTTCTTCTAAGTGGCAGCTTCCTAGACTCGAGATGTCAGAGAAAACTCTAAAGTAAGCAGAGCGTGAGGTGTACAAACAAAGGCATCTGGCTGAGGACCTCTCCAGAGGGGCCCTGCTTGTTCAGCTCTGGCACCAGCTCAGGATGGAGATATCTGGTCCTGTGGCTGTGCTGAGCTGGGCTCTATACCTGTGTTAACCACCAGCAACCCCTCTCAGGACCCTCCTTGGGTAGCTGCAGGTCAGCAGAGGCTCCCAGGGTGTTTCTGCCTTCCCAGTATTAACCCAAACACGCTCCTCTGTGCGGTTTAACCCTTGAGAGGTGTTGGTCAACACAACGTTCTGCTCAGAGTGCCCAGAGTGGGTGGGCTGGGTGCATGATCTCACACCAGAGATCATGAAGGGTCAGGGCACTGGAGATGCTGAGGTCAGGGTATGGGGGAAGATCCCAAGGTACTGGGACAGCAGCACTCCTGCCCTTATTTCTCAAACCAATGTTCTTCATGGCCACAGGAAGTGGCAGCTGCAGAGGGGCCACACAACTTCTCAGGAATCTTCCTTGACACTGCTCCTGCCACTGCTTACACCAGCACATTTTACGTCCTGTGGGAGGCACTGCCCAAGAGACATCACCCTGGAGAAGCTATGGGGAGACATCAGCATGCCAGAGCTGCAGGGGATGAGGTTAATAATGACAGATTCCTGCAGTGACACAACATGAGCAACAAACTCCTACCTCATTGACAAGCTGGGACTATCTCCATCACCCTACCCCTAAAACTTTACTCTGGGGCAAATCAGGACCACGGCAGCAGCTTACCACCTGGGATAATATGGGCACCTCACATGGGCCAGGGTGGATGACACCAAATACTCCTGGTCAAAACACACTCTGTGTTCCTGGACTGGGCAGTGGAAACTTAAGAAACCAGTTACACTGCATTTGCCACCAGGAGACAGCACCATTCCTGGAGCTGGACAACCCCCTGCCACCTGCCCCTGTGAGGAGGGGTCTGCAGCCATAAGCATGGGCACCATTGCAGAGAGACCTCTGAGCACCAAGTGGCCCCTCAGCTCTACCAGAGCTTTCTGAAAGGCTTCAAAAGACTTGAACAGGCTTCTCCAGGGGATGGCAGAGTTGGACCCTGGCAGCTGCTTGCACCCAACGCAAGCACAGCTTTTTGCACTCCTCTCTGGGACCCAGAGCGAGGAGAGTGTTTGTAACTGCCAAAGCTGACTCTGGAGTGAAGATGCCCTTATCTCAGCCCTTCAGTAAATATCACAGTTACCCACATTATTAAAGTGACACGCTTCACATACCAGCATCTGTCACTGCAGTCGCTCCCACCTCCCAAAGCCACACATGCAGACGGGTTTCACTTGACAAGAACTGTCTCCCATTTATCTGAGTGTGGATTCTTCTGTATCACATCTGCTGGGCACCAGCTCGGATTAGAGGAAGGTCAGCCACCTTTTTCCAAGCGCAGCACCAGCACGCAGCCTGGCACTGCTGAAATGCCAGGTGGATGCTGACACGAGTTTTCTGTTGCAAGGTTTACGTGGAGGAGGCAACTGTCTCTGTACAACAAGAAGAGTTTCCTGAAAGATGAAACCATGGGGTTTGATGTAAAAAAACAAACCAAAAACCAAACCAAACCAAAAAAAACAACAACAAAGAGAACACACTTTTGTTGATCATTTATAATAAAAAACTGTCAGAACCTTTCAAGTTCAGTCTGTGCTATCAGCTTCCTTCCTCAGCTTTGCAAAACAACCTTACTTTGAGTTTCACTCCAGAATCAGTCTCCAGTAGTCAAACTTCTCTTGTTCTAAACCAGCAGAACTGAGCATCTTTTACAAAGGGCGTTCACATCATTTTTGCTTTCTGCTGATGAGGACCACGAGGCACAAATGGGTCCTTCAGGGCCCAAGCAGATCAGAGCCCCATCAAATGTGTTTGTGAAAGCTGAGGTAGAGCTGGCCTATGGACTTTCTTGGACTGGCTTTCTTGAACTATGCTACTGACACTTGCTTAACTCTGGAGCCAGAAGGGAAATGCTTCAAGTGGAAAATGAGGTGTGTAGGACGCAGGGCAGCGGTGCACCTTGCCCAGGTACTGTTCTTCTCTGCAAAGCAGCATTGCTGACTGTCTCACTGGCCTGAAATAATTAGAAGCACAAAGCTGCCAAATAACTGAGCCATCCCTTCCTTGCTAATAGTGCGATGCTGATGGAGGTAGGAGGCCTGCAAATGATGTGGCTGTAACGAAGTGCAGAGTAACTATGGCAGGTTGCCTCATTGGCTTTCACCCAGAAGAGGCCAGGTCTGTGGAAACTGGTTCCTGCAAATTAGCTGAGAAGCAATTAAGGTTGGTGATCTCCCATGGCCTCTCTAAAGTTACAACAAATTCATTCCACCTGCCCTTCACATCCTTCTTTTTCTTGGTGCTTCTGTGATACAAAGGGTATTAAAAGTCAGACACATTAGTGTATAATGGACAGCAAAAAGAAATCCCAACTTTCTTTACTTGTCCTGCTGAGAGGACTGCAGGAGATTTTGAGAATTAGCACATTCCTGAGTCTTGCTGGTTTGTTACAGGATCATCACTGTGGTATGTAACAGGCACTACTAAAAAAAAGTACCCTAAGGAGATCTGAAATGCTGCCAGCAAGCGAACTAACGCAAGCTTTCGGTTCTAATCACCACTCCTAAGAGGCTTTGCTTTGAGTTCTGCATTCCCATTTGCCTTCTACAGACTTCAGAAATGATGTGGAACGACCAGAGAGCCAAGAGGAGACAAGAGCTGGAAAACATCACCCGAGAGGAAACACAGAAGAATTTTCAATTGTTCAGTCAAACTGGGATGGTCTCAGTGGCTTCCCCAGCAGGAAGTCCATGGTGCACAAATCTGTGCTGGTGTTTCTCCCTCTGTGTTGCTCAGCGTTGCTGACTCAGTGCTGTGTCCTACAGGAATCTGCCAGCCCTGCCTTCATTTTCTCTTCTGTCTCTTCTTTACCACATGGTGTCTGTGCAAACTGGATTGGACCCAGCAAAGGACCCAGAGCATTCGCCACTTGCACTGGCCTGTTAGGTAGATTACACCCCCAAACCATGGGCTTCAGTCCTGCAAGGTGGAGCAGAGACCTGAATCCAGATCTTCTTGTGAATGCATTCATTCAAGAGTGGACACTTCCAAACTTGGCTCTTTATAACTTACTTTGGCAGAAAAAAAGAAAATAATTTATTTATAAAGCTGTTTCTCAAAGGCATATTACAATAAAGGTGATTTCTCTGTCAAAACAGTGCTGGCATCTTAGACTATTCTGGCATTTTTCTAAGGCAACCACTCACTGTGGGTATGAAAAATGCTGTTACTCAAGGAGAAAAGGAATATTGGCTGAAAAACATTTCTGCCTGCAGCACCCTGCGATCCCGTGCACGGGAGTTTGTGCTGCTGCTCCTGGCCACGGAGCCCATGTCAACCCTGCTGTGCAGGACGGCTGCAGGTTGGATGTGCTGTCTGTCTCCACTGATGACTTGCTGCCCAGCAAGACCTCTCTAGAAGGATCCCACCACAGCCTTCAGTGAAGCCCTTGTGGTGCCAGAGAAGTTGTCTGTCTCCTGAAACAGAACTAAGCCACTCCCTGTCCATCGGTGTGTGGGATATATGAGCACCACACGTAGCATCACCTAACTGGTCCGGGAGTGCATTCCCAGTAAGGCAGTGTGGCTGCACGATGCCACGCAGCACCACGCAAGGGCAGCCTCCTGGTGAGCAGCTCTGCAGCTGGACCAGCCTGGGCCAGCAGCCGTGGCAGCAAGCACGGCATCGGCGCCAGCCCTGTGCTGCAAGTCACAACTGTCCCGTTCAGGGCTGGGGCTGGGGCTCGTTTCACCTTTCCAGGGACCCCAGTGCAGCAGCGTGTGCTCTGAGAAGCTCCTTCTGTGTTCTGACTGTGCAAATGGTTCATTATTAATAGCAGACAGCATTATTAGCAGTTGTCAATTTTATCCCCGGGACAAGCTCGGTCTCCCTCAGCTCTCAGCACGGCAAGACCTTACTTCAGGATTGCTGGCTCCTTTCTGCTTCTCCCCTCCAGCAGCTCCTGCTGCCACCAGCAGCCATTGCCCAACAGCTCCCAGCGGCCAGTGAGCAGGGTCTGAGCCCCGCCAGCTCTGCTCTGAGGAGCTGCTATCTGTGCACAGTGCTCAGCCAGGAGATTGCCACCTCAGCGTGTCCCAGCCCTGGCTCCCAGCCTGGCCCCGGGCACTGGGAGGGGTGGCAGTGGGGCCTCACAACACAGGGGCCAGCAGAAGTCACAGGCACAAGAAGGAATAAGGAGCAAGCCGTGGGTGTGATGCTCGTGGCTGACTGCTCCTCTCCAAAGGATTTCTTCCCTTCTTCAGAAGCTTGGTGCCTGGCTTTACTCTGCAGCTGGGAGTTTGCAGATGCTGACATTCAACCTGAGCAGGCAGAGGTTGGTTCCTGAGCCAGCCTGGACTCCCCTCACCTCCCAAGCCCTCCACAGGTCCGCAGCATGAAGGTGTGGTGAGAACCCTGTCAAGGTAATACTCAGATTCCTGCTCAATTTTGCATGCAGACTTTGTTATTCGTACAGGAGATCCCAGAGGTGGGCACGCCTCCTGATCCAGGGAAGCATTAAAGGTGCTAAGGGACTTGCAAAGACCAGGAAATTTTCTTAATCCTGATTTTCAGAGATTTTGTGCCATTTCCCGTGGTCACAGCAATAGGTAATGAGGTTATGGGATATCACTAATGTAATTTGTTCTTACAAAGTTTATATAAATCCAGGTTTTGTGAACAGAAGCTCACACACTTCTGCCCTTCAAGAAGCAGGTTTGCTTTTGGCCTTCGTGTAAAGGCAGGATACTTATCACATCTCTTCGCTCACTCTAGTCTTCAACGTTTTCTACCCCAACTATGCAAGGTACATATTTTAAGTCAAGAATTCACTTTTTTTTTTTCACTAGATGCCCAGAAATGTTGGTTAGACTGAGCAAGCATCACTTCTTTAAATTTCAGTCTCTCTTCTGATACCATATTTTAAATTAGCTGACCTGGAAAGTGCAAACAGACCCCCCCCATCAACTCTTTTTTGAGGCAATGTTTTAACCATGTGGATGAAACTTCTATAATGCATCTAAAAATCTGTCTAAGGGGAAGCACATCATGGAATTGAAGCCTTATGAAATAACCTTGTTACTGAGTACCTAAGTAAAATCCTTCAGAGAGTGCTTCTTGCCTGCGCCGAGCTGCCCTTCTTGTCAGCGCCAAGAGCACGTTATTGCTGCAGGGTGGACGTTCGGTCCCTGGGATAACTGTGGAGCCACTCGCTCTGCATTTCCTCGTGCCTCCCAGGATCAGCAGGAGTGAAGTGCCTTGTGGTCATTGGCAAGTGAGACATTCCATCTTCCAGGTGCTAGGGGGAGAAGCCTGAATAATGCTTCTTTCTTTCTTTGCTGCTGAAATCCCAAGGTTGCTGTATTATTTTGTTGTGTAGTATTGCAGGGAAACCAGCAATAGTGTGTTCAATGTGGGAAGCATAGTTTCCAGGATTTGCAGCTGTGTAATTCCCATGGGATTTGTTCCCATTGGTTAGCACTGGGTGTATGCTGGTGACCTGAGTGACATTGTGGCACGAGGCTTTCTGCCCAGACACTCGCAGGCTTTTCTCACCTCCTAACAAACCTACAGCGTGCGCAACTGCAAATTCAGAAGGTAAGAGCTTGTGCGTGGGGGGGAATGCACCAAGAAGAGGGAAAAAAGTGCTCAAATAAGACAGAGGGAGAAATGGGGGCTGGGAGCATGTGAAAGCTTCCTGACCCCCAGCCACTCCGTATTCCTTCAGTGTTGAAAGGCTGGCATTTACCAGTATGACTTGATCATTCATGGTTTGATGTCTTTAAGTAAGAAGAGCCCCCTTGAAAGTTGTTTGACCAGTTTCTGCTAGTTAGCAGGTTTTGAGTTAATCTGGGGCCAGAAGAGGTTGTCTAGAGCTGGTCACTTAGCAGAGGTGCAAGGAGTGAAAGCGCGAGAGGAACGGATTTCTTGTGCTCAGCTTGGCCAGAGCTGCAGGAGAGGTCAGTGGTTCTGCTGGTGTCCCTGCTCTGGAGCCTCATCCTCCTGTGTGGACTGTCAGCAGCGGCCAAAGATAAATAACTCTGAAAGCAGAACAAAGTAGGCAGGACGCTGCTCCAGAGCTACTTCTTATCGGCGTGCTAAAAGAGGCTGAGCAGATAGCGCAGGTATCTTGGCAAGGGTGACAGAGTTCATTGGGAGCAAAGCCGAGCCGCAGCCTGGCGAGCGGATAAACACCGCTGGCAGGATTTGCTTCCCAAGCGCTTCAGCGGGGTCTGCTGCGAGCAAGAGGAGTGGAATTTTCCAGCTGGTTAGTCAGGCTGCGTGTGCCACGCGCCCGGCTCCCCACCGTGGCTGCTCGCGGATGCCCGTTTAGCTGCAGGCGATGAACTGTGAGATTTCTCAGGGGCTTCTCCTAGGTCAGGAACAATCACTGGAAAAGTAGATCAGGGAGCTCACAGAGGAGGTGGCCTGATAAGCTGGGAACGTGCCTTCCCTTCGGCTCAGTTTCTGTAATGAGCTGTGAGACAGTTTGCGTTGCCTCTGTTGACGGCGAGCGGCCAGCACCACTCCAGGAGACTCTGTGCAAGGACTCGGGCCCCGTGTGCCCACCCGAGCTCAGCCCCACACCCACAGGCATGTGGGCCACTGCCTCACCCATCTGCTTTATGACCCATGGTAGGGGATGGGGAGAAACCACCCTGTCTGGGAACTAGGCAAGCATGCTGGGCCAGAGGCAGAGGAGCTCCTGTATGACATGACTGCCCTCACACACGCGGCTCTGCCATGTGCTGCCCGGGGACAGCCAGCTGGGAGCACCCACCACACGGAGAGACCTCCCGCATCCCAGCCCAGAGCTGCGTGTGCACGCTGCCTGCGTGTACCAGGGAGACCCAGGCGCCGAATCTGCACGGTCTTGGTGGCTGAAGGGTGCCCAGCAGACCCTTCTGTAGCACTGAATGGGGTGAAACTATCCCAGAGACACCAGCTCTGGAGGGCTGCTGGGAGGGAAGGCCATACTTTCTTCCCCTGAAATATTTCAAAGTGATCAGAGATGTGACAGGAGGGGAAAATCTTATGAAGCTCAACCTATTCAGCTGTTAATGTGAAAGCTGGTTTCTTGACTTCAGACCGTGTTAATGACTCTACATGAATAAAAGAGTGATCTGGCAGAGATCTTGCTGACTGGACAAGATCCAAAGATAGGCAGATAGTTAAATATGACTGATAGAAGATACCACTCCCTGGCTACAAAGGCAGATAGGTCAGGAGATGCATTTAACATCACCTGCAGTCCTTAAGAGGAGATTCTCTATCTTTCTGATACAACTGCCAGGAGATGCTCTGCAGTGGGGAAGATGAGAAGGTTCCTGCTGGATCCAGAAACCTTTGAGTTCTCCACTTGGGGCTCTGACAGCAAAGCTCTACCCCAAGGTGAACAGATGTTTTGTCAAAATTAGGAGCATAAGAAACGTGACAGAAGGGTGCCAGTAAGAGTGAAATAAAGTCTCTCAAGAAGAGAGAGGTAGAGCACGCTTTTCCTAGAGAGAACTTGAGACAGTGAAAGGAAAAGTCCATCAAGAGTGGACGAAAGCAACTGAGTTTAGGGGATTCTGTAATTCAGTGAAGGAAAGCCAAGGGTGTAGATTTCCCCTAGAGCTCTGCTTTCTCTGAAGTCCTGCAGTTTTGAGTTCTTCTCCATTCAGAAAGCTGTTGAGTAACTGCATAGACTCCCAATGGACAACAAATTGCAAAGACCCCAGAAGTCAACACAACACTTGGTTCTGTAGTATAAGATCTCACTTGGGAGGAGAAGAGGAGGAACCCCATCAATCTATGCTGAGGGAAGTGTTGATTTCAGGGGACATCTGGAAGAAACTTTGAGGTTCCGCTGTCCCAGTCACTGCTGCAGGATCATCCATCTTGACTAAGCTTTTGATAGGCCAGGTCTTATTTGGCTTTTAGCCTCTTAAGACCATGTCTGCAAGTGCTGTGTCCATGAGGGTTTGCATATCCACACTGATGAAGCTACAGCCTCTTGGTGTTTCACTGCCAGGATCACCATTAATGTAAGTTCAGCTCAGCTCCTCTACAGCAGCAGCTGACTGCATCTTCCTAATTCTCATGCATCATTTCCAGGGTCAGGTAGACCCAGGCTTATATAATTTGCCTGGAACTGTGGTGAATTCATCACCACCAGAAGAGAGTAATGCAGGTTCAGAATTTTTTTGAAATAGTATATTCTACTTAAAAGAAAATTAATTAACACAGGGCTATTCCTGTCCTGAAAAAGGAGGTCAGACTAGATGATCACAACTGGTCCCTTTTGTCCTTGTAATACATATACACACATACAGCGTTGGGAGCTGTTGGAGAAGAGCACAATGCCAGTGGTAATACCACGCGGAGAATGCCAAAGAAAATGGGCCAAGTTAAATTTGGACAAATATATCATCAGAGCAGCAGAGGTAAAGTGCTTCCATCCCCTTTTCCCAGCTCAGGGAAAGCAGACTTAGCCCCCAGCAGTATCAGACCAAGCTACTTGAAACAGGAGTAAGGCTTTTTGACTTTCTCCAGTTTTAAAGAATCATAGAATCACAGAACAGTGGGGGCTGGAAGGGACCTCTGGGGATCAGCGAGTCCAACCCCCCTGCCAGAGCAGGGTCACCCAGGGCAACCCACACAGGAACAGAGCCAGGGGGGTTTGGAATCTCTCCAGAGCAGGAGACTCCACAACCTCTCTGGGCAGCCTGGCACAGGCTCCCACACCCTCTCACCAAAGGAGTTTCTCCTCCTGTTGAGGTGGAACTTCCTGGGTGCTGGCTTATACCCGTTATTCCTTGTCCTGTTGCTGGGCACCATGGCAAAGAGAGTAGCCCCTTCCACTTGAGTCCCACCCCTCAGATATTTGTTCATAAGATCCCCTCTCAGCCTTTGCTTCTCCAGACTAACCAGCCCCAGTGCTCTCAGCCTTTCCTCACAGGGGAGATGCTCAACTCCCTTCATCATCCTCGTAGCCTCTGCTGGACTCTCTCCAGTAGATCCCTGTCTCTCTTAAACTGGGGGGCCCTAAACTGGACACAGTATTCCAGGTGTGGTCCCATCAGTCAGGGTAGAGGGGGAGGAGAACCTCACTTGATCTGCTGGACACAGTTATCTTAATGCACCCCAGTTTGTACAACTGACTAATATGGGATGTCCAAAAGATAGTCACATGCTGTTGGTGGAAAGCCACACAAGCCCTTGCCCTGAAGTCAGTAACTGCTGGTTCAGACACCACAGGTTATTAATATGAAGCAGGGTCTATGTGAAGGTGTTGTTTTCACAGTGTCTCATCCACAGAAACAAACCCCACTGAGAATGAACAGTCATTGTGTCCACCAGTGCAGTGTTGGGTTTACAGTTGGACTTGATCTTAAAGGTCTTTTCCAACCTAATGATTCTTTGATTTTATGATTCTATCCCCAGAAAAGACCCTGGACCATGGAAGAAACCACCTCAGTTTTGAGGCTTCACTATTTGAAAAGCATCCCTGAGAAGGAGTGGAGCAAGATCAGACAAGGCAGGGCATGAAGTGCTGAGAACAGATCACATTCATTTCACCCTATTCTATTTTCACTCCACTTAACCCAGCAGTCTGAACGGATGGGCAGGCACCGGTTTTCAGGAATAAGGGTGTGGAGAAAGGGACAGGGAAAGACCCAACCATCATATCTACTTGACAACCTCTTTTCACTCGTGCCCTGTGATAGGACGAGGGGCGATGGATTCCAGCTGGAGCACAGGAAGTTCCACCTCACCATGAGGAAGAACTTCTGTACTGTAAGGGTGACAGAGCCTGGAACAGACTCCCCAGAGAGGCTGGGGAGTCTCCTTCTCTGGAGACTCTCAAGAACCTGTCTGGATGCATTTCTGTGTAACCTGCCCTAGATTCTATGGTCCTGCTCTGGCAGGGGGGTTGGACTCGATGTTCTTCAGAGCTCCCTTCCAATCCCCACCATTCTGTGATTCTGTGTTTCTATCTACCCTGGTTTCTCCCTCCTCCCATTGCAGCCCTGGCAAGTCACATCCATCTGGTGCTGTACTGAACACTACCCTTCTCTGCAGCAGGAAACATTGAATGAATTGGCATGTGAGAGCTTAAATCAGAAATAATATCTTTGTAAGGGCAGTCCCCGAGGGTGATGCTGTCCCTCATTCTGGCAGATGTATTTCCTAGTGCTTCAAATGGTGGATGAAGATGGGCCCTGAGAAATGTGAATTCTACCCGTGATGGATTCCCTTGCAAGGCTGCAGTGAACATCTGTCCCTAGAGCAGCCAGAGCAGTTGGGCATCTCTAGAATTCATCTGCCAAATCTTATGAGTGACTGTGAGAGAACTGCCAAGTGGAAAAAGAAGCATCTCATTGTATATGTAAAGAGTTGGTCAATAGCTAGAATGCTTGTAGAGCACAGAAGTACTTTGAAACATAGAACCAGAGAATCACAGAATGGTAGGAGTTAGAAGGGACCTCCGAAGAACATTGAGTCCAACCCCCCTGCCAGAGCAGGACCATAGAATCTAGGGCAGGTTACACAGGAATGCATCCAGAGGGGTTCTTGAGAGTCTCCAGAGAAGGAGACTCCCCAGCCTCTCTGGGGAGTCTGTTCCAGGCTCTGTCACCCTTACGGTACGGAAGTTCTTCCTCATGGTGAGGTGGAACTTCCTGTGCTCCAGCTGGAATCCATCGCCCCTCGTCCTATCACAGGGCACGAGTGCAAAGAGGTTGTCCCTGCCTTCTTGACCCCCAGTCCTCATGTATTTATAGACATTAATTAGATCCCCTCTGTCTTCTTTTCTCCAGACTAAACAGCCCCAGGTCTCTCAGCCTTTCCTCATAAGGCAGCTGTTCCAGCCCCTTCATCATCCTCATAGCCCCTGCTGGACTCTCTCCAGTAGATCTGTCCCTCTTGAACTGGGGAGCCCAGAACTGAATGCAGTACTCCAGGTGAGGTCTCTCTCTTTGCTATCATGACTGATCCACTGCCGAAGCAGGAGGTGTTTTCTGGCCATCTTACCAAAGGCAGCAGACTGTGTGCTAACCTACACCCCGGCCGGGGGCTGTTGGTGTCCCTGCTGAAACCCCAGTGCACACAGACCCGGCAGCAGGGAGCAGGGGAGAGCTGCAAAAACCTGTGAGCATGGGAACTGAGGACGCTGTTCGTGCCCTACAAAGCACAGCCAAGGGCAGGCTGCAGGAGGCAAAGGGTTGGTGGGAGGGAAGGATGGATGCAGTCTGCTCATGGAAGAAAAGGAATGAGACATCAGGGCCACAATGGCATTATCATAGAATGTTTTAGGCTGGAAGGCACCTCTAGAGGTCATCTGGTCCAACCTCCCTACACAAGCAGGGACATCTCTACCTAGGGCAGGCTGTTCAGACCCCCACCAAGCCTGACCTTGAATGACTCCAGTGATGGGGCCTCCACCCCCTCTCTGGGCAGCCCATTCCAGGGGTCTATCACCCTTATAATAAAGAACTTTTTTCTAAGAACTGTCTCTGTGCTGCACAAAGCGTGGAAGAAACTGCAATCCCAAGTATGGGTAAAATATAAAACAGGGGAGGTTTAAATGTACAAATACAGTAAGGCAAGAAAAAAAAAAAAAAGTCTTTAGAAAGAGCTTGTTTATGGCCTGGAACCTAAATCAAGCCTCTTTCAAATCCATCAGGCAGAACAGCTGCCAGGCAATGTGTAGTGCCAGTAGAAAAGCAAGGGGCTGGAAGGAAGAATTGGAGGTGGGTTAGGGCAGGGAAGAGAAGCTGAATGATTGATACCAGGGGACTCCAGGTGATCTCCCACCAGGGAACCTTTTTGGAAGGGAGCAGGGGATTCATTCTCCAGGGGAAGTGTCAGTAACGTTTGTTAAACAGTTTGGCAATAGGGTGTTTCTAAGACTTCAGGCATCATCAGAGCAACCACCTCAGGCATCTGTCGTTTGCACTGCCTGAGCCTGTAGAGTGAACGATGAAGATTTCTTTTTATACCATTTCTATGGTACAAAACCAATCACACAAACTCCCCAAGCAGAACTCCCCTAGAAGTGTGCAGCACAAGTCCTGTGTGCACCAGGGAGAATCAGGAAGCATGAGCTGGGCTTCAAAATAGCTGACACATCTCGATCACACAGACTCTCAGCAGAACCAAGGAGAAAATGAGAGCACTGCTGAACACCAGAAACTTCAGGAGCTCACAAAAGCTCGTCTTCACTCATCACTTGAAACTAGCCAGACAAAAATTTGGGGTAATAGTTTTGTGTCATCAGCTATACCATTTTTGTCACCATCACTTTCATGGTTTCATTGTCGCATCAGAAATTCTAACCCAAATGTCCTGGCAGATGCTGGCTCGCTCTCCTTTAGCCCTCCTGGCCCTGTGTTCCTTGGCCTTTGCTCTCCCTCCAGGCTGCTCCACACCCAATACAGCTCAGCGACAGGGGCACC
>JANHGN010009012.1:35804-75136 GCA_024605025.1 Megaceryle maxima
GCTCCACTCCCTTCACCATCTCTGTGGCTCTGCACTGGACTCTTTCCAGCAGCTCCCTGTCCTTCCTGAACTGAGGGGCCCAGAACTGGACACAACATTCCAGATGCAGCCTCACCAGGGCAGAGTAGAGGGGGAGGAGAACCTCTCTTGACCTCCTAACCACAGCCCTTCTGATCCACCCCAGGATGCCATTGGCCTTCCTGGCCACAAGGGCACGTTGCTGGCCCGTGGTCACCCTGCTGGCCATCCTGCAGATCTACATTTGTTCACCAGAGCTGTCATTGTGCTGACCCTCCAGATCAGGAGCCTGGGGTGAAACTGGGACTACTTCAGCCAGCCCAGTCTAGCTGATTGTAGCCGGATTTGGGGGAATAATCACTTTTAATATCAACCTGTAACTGGGAAAGGCAGCACCACAGCATCCTAGTGCTGCCCTGTGAGGAGAAAGGAGTAAAAGCTGAGTCAGTTCTAGGTCAGAAGAGGTTTTTATCAGGGGTCTGATGCTGGAAGTTGTTCTTTGTGACACATTTTCCCAATGTCTGTGCCACTTGCCCTGTTCTGTGCAGCTGCAGGTCAGGTGCCCCATCTCTCCGCTGCGGCCGGGAGCCCCACGTTCCTGCCCTGCAGGCTCCAGCTGCACCTGCAGCAGCTCCTGCTCTTCAAAGGCCTTGAGAGGTGGTTGATGGCTGTCACTGCAGCATGTACCCCGAGGAATGTCTCCATCTCCCAGCTCTGAACACCTTTCCAGACTCTCCCTGGGAGGCCACGGTCATTGTGGGCAAATGCTCTGACCCACCCTCCAGTGCGGGTATGAGGGAGGTGGAGAGCACTCCCCCCGGGAGTACAGGGATGAGCTCTTCTGCGTGAGCAGCACCAGCCTGGGAGCTCAGAATGGGATCTCACACCACCCTTACAGCACGGGGCTGCGGGTAGAATGGTAATTCCCTGCCCCTGTGCACGGTGTGAGGATGGAAATACAACCACCTCAAGTTACAGGGAAGTGTCCTCTAACCAGAGATCATAGAATCAGACTAATCCAGGCTGGGAGGGACCTTGGAGGTCTTGGCTCCAACAACCCCCCCCCCAAAGTGAGAGAAACATCACAATGATAAAAACAACCACTAAAAACTGGCGTTTCTTTTGTGACAGTCTGAAGTGGCCTTTCATCTCAGCCACTGAACTACACTTATGTTTCAAAAATCACTCAGAAATGGAAATTCCAAACTAAATCATTCCAGACAGGTCTAAACCTTCCACTGGGAAAAAGCTGAACTGGTTGTTCCTGGACTGGGGTGCTGTCTTGGGAGTTCATGCGTACAACAACCTGAGAGTCATGTCAGTGAATGTGAACTGATCTGGTTTTACCAGAATGGAAAGTCATGGAAAGTCATGTTGAAATGATTTTCTGCAACTGCTCGGGGAAATCAGTTCTCCTGGAATTTGTTGATCTCATTTTCTTGGCATTTCTGCATCTAAAGCCATCCCGGTGAAACCTTCGCGGCAGCCCCTGTGACACGGCTGTGCAACAGCCACTAGAGAGGGACAGAGACCAACACCAGTCTAATGTGAGCTTGAAAAGCAGCGAAGGGGTCCGAGCCAGAGGGGCTGGGGGAGCCAGAGGGGTGGCCAAGAACCCCAGAACCCCAAGGGGCTCTGTGTGCGGAGGTGAGAGCTGAAGGAGGGTCCTGACACAGGCATCGGGGCTCCCGCAGCTTGTGTCATCTGGTGGCGAGGCACAGCAAGGGCAAAGGAAAATTAGGCAGCGTGAAGTGCTTTTTTCCAGAGGTGGGAGAATCGGAATTTACTTCCCAGACGTGTGACTGGAAGGTGCCGGACAGTGCTGTTGTCCCCGGGGTGGCCAATGGCCGGTAGCTCATTCAGTGATAATGGCCCAGGGCTGGGAAATGTGGACTCGCCCCCAGCTTTGCCTCTGCCCTGGGGCAGGTCTCGGCACTTTCCTTCTGGATTTTCGCCTCTAAAGTCAGGCTGACACTTTCAGTGTGATGTTAAAGACTGGCAACCTCAGAGGAGAGGTGGGGGGATGGAGAAGGATGTTGCAATCTCACTCAGAAATACTGGCTTCCAGAAATTCGTTGTCATTTTGTGTCCCCCTCTTAAGGCATCCCAGAGGCATTTGCTCTGAGAAAAGGCTTTTCCCTCCCCTGAAAACACAGCCCTGTTCTGGGACAAAGAAATCTCCTGCAGCCACCAGTGAAGCAACTGGGAGGGGGCAGGAAACTCTCACAACCGTTTTAGAGCCAGGAACCAAACACAAACCCCAAAGGACCCACATCCAAGGGCTGGGACAGAGCAAGACTAGGTCCTATTTACAGCCAAGCCCCAAGACTGATTTAGCCATCAACTCAGCCATCCCTCTTCACCTCCTCTAGCTCATGCAACTGAGATTTTAATTCTAATTTACGTGGTGAGGGAGAGAAAACCTGGGAAGTTTAGCAGATAAACTAGTACCTTCTACAGAGAACATCTGTGCTGCTGAGCCAGGCAGGACTGTCTGCGCCCGTTTCCTTCCAGCTGGACACGAGTTATTGCCAGAGGAGCCTCTGTCTCTCCTCTCCAGCTGCTGAGCTCCTACCTGAGGAGCCCAGACCTTCCAGGGAAGTGGAGAGTCCTGGCCTGGAGGTGACACACAGCAGAGATACAGGTTTTTGGCGTGTCCACCCCCCTGCTTTGCCCTGCCCTCTGCGTGGCTTCCCTAATGCTCAGACAGGACTTGTTAAATCCAAACGTTTTGTTTTGCTTTGCTTTGCTTTGTTTTGTTTTCCTTGGGAATTTTTCACTGAGCTAAAACTTGAATAGGGAAAAAAAAGGCAAAGCAAGACTTGGTCCTTTGCCCCCAGAACTGGGGCCTCACCTGCCCCCGCTTTCCTCCCCTCTTGGACCAGCCTTCCTTCATCCCACAGCCTTGGTAGGGCAGGTGGAACAAGTCGTGCTGATGTGGGACATGGTTCCTCCATTGCCCCAGCCCTGGCCAGCTCCTCTGCTGGAGTGGAGAGCTGAGGGCCCAGCCCAGAGCAAATCCTTGGAGGCTCCCAGGGGACTGTGTCTCCAGGAGAGCTGGTGACAGTGGCTCCAGCATCCAAGCAGCCCACACGGACCACAGGCCCCTGGCAAATCCAAGAGACAAATGTGGAACGAGTAAACATTAAATAACATTCCCCAGCTCCTGGTGTGAGAACACATCTGTGGAAAAAGAGCTCTGCCATGAATGTTTTATGGTCAAAGACCTTTTTTTCTCAGCAATAATGTGCAATAGCTGGGGCTGTCTCCCAGGGATGGGGCTTTCACAGGGTCAGGTGCAGGTTTCACACTTTGCACCTGGAATAACCTCTCTTTGCCCTGTGGTCTGAAACTGAGATGGAGGAACAAAACCTACTGCTGAAGCCTTGAACTGGTGAAGGAACGAGCCCCAAACTCTCAGCTGGGGACCTTCACACAGGTAAAAGCATTTCCCATGCTGGGCACTGGGCTCTGGAGCCTGATGCTGTGTCTGTGCTGCCCGGCTGGCTCCCCCTGAAGATGCTGCAGCTGAAATGGCCTCAGATGGGGCCCCAGATTCAATTTCCTTCTCATTCCCTTGCAGATGGACTTTTCCATGTGCCCACAAAGTTCAACGCTGCTCTAGTCACCCCCCCCTCCAAGGTGGAGGGGTGTTTCAGACACTGAAGAACTGCAAACTGAAGGGAAAATGCTCTGAAGGTCCCCAGGTGGAATATTGCTACAAAATTGTGCGTGGCTCTGTGGGACACAGGGAGGACAGCTCCAGGTTGGTTTCCCCGGCTCGGCCTCCTCTCTGCTGGGCTCAGCTCTGCTGCTGGGTCCACACGTGGGCTTTGAACTGCCAGGTGGATGCTCTACCATGGGCAGCTTCACTCTGGTAAGAGTTAAACTCATCGCAGCAACAAGCTGTAGCGGTTGAAGTCTCCTGTTTATATTATCTTATGCTATAAAATGTATTGCACTGCCACTAATTTGTGTTTACATCAGTGCCACAAAGCAGCAAATGGCCTTCTCCTGGGGGCCAGGGTCTCTTAAAAAAAATTAATTAGGGAATCAGTGAGATATTTATTTGAAAACACATTTAATTGTTATGTCTTAAACTCTGTTCAGTGGAGACTCTGCTCTCTACTTCAACATGCCTTTGTGCACAGGGCAATCTGACTCAAAAACCACCGGTGTGTGCTCCTTACAAGCTTTGCCTCGCTGCTGCCCTTTCTCAGGGGTGTAGGATCAGCCTGAGGGTGGAGGGCGGGTGGAGGACCCATCGATCAGCGGCTGGTCCTCTGGGGTGTCCCCAGTGAGGTGCTGCAGGGGATTTTCATGCCTTTGTTTTGCAAATCTTTACAGGAAATTGATGTGGGAAGGTGCTTGGGCAGCTGCTCCTCGGGGGATCCCTGCTTGCTTAGGTAAGCACAGCTGCCCGGATCCGCCGTCCTCATCCTGGACACATCCACACACATTCAGGGTTTGGCCAGTTCTCAAGTAAAGCATCTGCTGCTGCTGGGGCAGCACCCGAGAGGGTAACGCAGGAACAGCTTTCGGGTAGCACCCACAGCTCACCCTCTCCGCTGTGCCCAGCCCCGCAGGGACAAAGCAGAGGCAGAGCAGCGTGAGCAGCGGTGCCACAGCAGCGCTGCTCCTTTGCTTCGAGCGATAGGGAATAACCTGCTGCTGGTGATGCCCAATTCGGCCCATCGGGCAGCTTGTGGTCCCCCGTGATGACAGACACGGGTGTGTCCTGACAGTGGCTTTCTCCAGCCTGGATGTGCCCTTCCTGGCAATGCTGTGGGGCAGGAGGAGGAGGGGGGTGCTCTGGGGCAGGGTGGGTCAGGCAGCTTCGGGCCAGAGGAGCAGCACTTTGTGTTGCTTGCACACAGAAAACCACGGCGAATGGGCTCAGGAATGTTTATAAAGATGAAAAGGGCAGTGTCAGGAGGATGGAGCCAGGCTCTGCTCAGGGATGTCCAGTGATAGGACAAGGGGAAAGGGGTGCAAACTGGAACAGAGGAGGTTCCATGGAAACATGAGGAGAAACTTTTTCACAGAGAGAATGACTGAGCTGGCCAGGGAGGTCGTGGAGTCCCCTTCTCTGGAGACATTCCAAACCCACGTGGATCTGTTCCTGTGTGAGCTGCTCTAGGTGGTCCTGCTCTGGCGGGGGGTGGGAGGGTGGACTGGATGATCCTTCAAGGTCCCTTCCAGCCCCACCATTCTGTGATTCTGTGTTTGATTCTGTGGATGCAAAGGCAAACAGAGCAAACCACAAAGAAATAACCCCTGCTTTGCACAGGCACAGTGAGAGGGAAAGAGTTCACCCAGTTACACCAGCAGTAAGGAATGGATGCCACCAGGACAAAGCTGCCTCCCTTCTCCCCCACCCTGGCCTGGGGTGCTGCCCTTTCTCCAGGTGATGAAATGCAGGGTGTGGGGGGGCAAGGGTGCACTGGGTTTGTCTCTAACTGCAGAGAGTCACAAGGTGGAGAGAAATGTCTGATGTGGGCAGAAGCTGCCTCCAGCCACTGTGCCCTTCACCTGTACGAGGTACAACATCCAGGAGCTGCCCAGACCATGCTCACACTGCCCAGATCTGCAAGTGCAGGTCTGGGGAGCTGCAGGTGGGGCTCCTCCAAGACCCCTGCCAGACTGTCTGTGCTATATGTAAATGAGAGAAGGCTATTTTTTCTTTTTTTTTAATAAAAGCTATTTTAAACAGCACTTGTATAAAAGAACCCACTGCAAAATGTTTGGCAGCTTGTAAAATAAACATCACAGGCAATTCACAGCTCCTCGGGGTCCGCTCTGCAGCTCCACAGACTCTCCAGCTGCCCAGGCATCCCAGGAGGATGCAGTGCGTGGAGGGATGAGGCCGTCTGGCCCGGGCTGGGGGTGACCCGGGCGGGGGGTGACCCGGGCTGGGGGTGACACGGGCTGGGGGTGACCCAGGCTGGGAGAGACCCGGGTGGGGGGTGACCCGGGCTGGGGGTGACCCGGGCTGGGGGTGGCCTGGGCTGGGGGTGACCCAGGCTGGGGGTGGCCCGGACCCAGGGGTTGCACAGACCCGGGGGTTGCATGGACCTGGCTGCTCCCATTTAGAAATGTGGAGGAGTCAGAGAAGGGGGAAACAGGCAGGTAGGTGTGTTGGGGTAGAGATGGCCTCTCTGCAGGCAGCCCCAGTTATGCTGCAGGACATGTTGCTGCTGAGCTGGAAAGAGGAGGGAAGGGATCTGGAGGATATGAATAGTTTCCTCTATCAATTCACTTAGGCCTGTCATTGCCTCCCTGCCTATTCTGGAGAGTTAGCAGCCCTTTCACCCACCAAATGGGGTTAGAATAGATTATAGACTGCTGGGGAGAGCCACTTGGTCCCCACCGGCAGACAGACAGAGGCACCTTCCCCTCTCCGTGCCCAGCCTCTCGCAGAGTGTGTCCCTGGGGGCCTCATCTACAGGGGGTTTCCCTGTAAGATCCAACAGGATTTTCTAATCCTGCTCTTTTTATCTGATGCACCGGTGGGCAGTGTACAATGCTCACTTTCTCTGTTCAGTCGCAGGGCATTAAAACAAACGGCAAATGTGAAGAGTCCCTGGGTGCTGTGTCAGCACCTCCACCTTTACCAACCCAGTTTCTCTGTGACTGGGGAAAAAGAGCAAAAAAATTGGCTTTTATCCCATGATCCAGAGTCCGTCGGGTTCTTATGATAGTTCACTAATACTCAGAATTCAGGAATTAGCAGCAACTGCCTTTTAATCCCTGGGAAGCCAATTGGTGAATTTTATTTCTTTTAATAATAAAAATAATATTTTAAAAAGCACCTAATTTTGTTTTGGTTCCTCCTGCTGCCAAATTGCTGATGCAGCCCAGGGCCTGTCAGCTCTGCGGGCAGAAGCTGCAGCCCCCAGGGCTCCAATTCTCTGTGGTAAATCCACTTCCACACCATGGTCTGGGCTTGCTGGGCTCTGGTGTGCAGCGGCTGCAGCTACAATGGTTGGGGACACGCCTGGTGGGGACACGGGATGGGGACACTGGTGTGACAAGGAGCCCCTTGATGCTCCTCACACCGGGCAGTGGCCACGGCGGGACAAGGATGGGCAGGGGATGCTGGTCCAGCCCTCTCGGCTGTCGGGGAGGGGGCTGCATTCCTGCACACAATGATCCTCCTGTTTGTCCCATTAGTGCCATCATTAAAAACCAGTTAGTTTCCTACTGAGAGCAAACCAGTCAGAGCAGCCCAGCCAGGGCCGTGCCAAGGGGGTGCACAGCCCCAGACCCCTGTGTTCCCTGCCAGCCCCTGGAGCACTGGGGTGAGCTGGTCTCCCTTCCCGCCTGTGTACTGGGGCTAATTGGTGCAGGGTGCCCAAGAGCCCAGCTTCACACCTTGTTAGCATGGCAATTAACTCTCTTTACCATTCTGATTGCTCTTGTGCATGTTTGACTCCACTCCATCTTTCCAGTGACTTATAAATGCAGTGCAGGGGAGGCAGGGGGGGAGTTGAGCTGGGACAGGGACAGCAGAGCCATGCTGGGGACTGTCCTGCTGCTGCTGGCCCTGGCCAAGCCGGCGTCTCCGAGCCCGGCCAGCGTGGCGAGCCGGCGGGCTGAGGCCCTGAAGAGGCTCCTGGAAGTCTTTGGCATGGAGGACCCTCCACCTCCCCCAGCTCACGTCAAGCAGCCGCCCCAGTACATGGTGGATCTATTCAACACTGTCGCCAACGCAGACGGTGTCACCAAGAACCCCGACATCCTGGAGGGCAACACAGTCCGCAGCTTCTTGGATAAAAGTAAGGGCAGGGGGGGTTCTGGCGCTGGGGATGGGCTGCAGGAAGGGGCCAGGTGTGGGCAGAAGAGGTGCCACTTCTCAACCTGTCCTTCCCTTCAGCTCACAGTGAGAAGATGCGGTTCCTCTTTGTCCTCTCCAGTGTGGCCAAGAATGAGAAGGTCCTGACAGCAGAGCTGCATCTCTTCCGCCTGTGGCCAAGGGCCACCGATGGGCCCAAAAGGCACCACTTCTGCCAGGTGAGGAGGGGGACGGGACAGGGAGGGGATGGCGTGGGGACAGGATGGGCATGGGGATGGGAAGGGGGATGTGTCACAGCCTGTGCCTGGGGATGCCACTGGCACGCTGCGGCCACTGCCCCGCGGTGGGAGCATGGCCCTGCTCTGGGAAGTTCATACGGCCGAACGTCGCCGGGCTGCACCGAGAATCGGGATGAGCTAACCCCAGTGGGTTCTTAAACATCACTGGATTGTGCCTGCACCAGCCAAGGCACCCACAGCCCAGGACAAACCCCAGCTGACAACTCCCTCACCTCCCATGACTTTTTTTCCCCCAGTCCCTGTGTCCGGGCTCTTTCTCCACGGGCAGGACATGCTGGTGGTAACCTCCCTTTGCTGCCTTCCCCAGGTCAGCGTGTACCAAGTGCTGGAGAAGAAGGAGCCAGATGCCCCGGGAGGGAAGAAGCTGCTGGCAGCCAGGCTGGTCTCGCTGCAGGACTCGGGCTGGGAGGTCTTTGCCATCACACAAGCTGTGAGTTGCTTTGCCCCCAGTTGTGAGTTGCTTTGCCCCTGGTTCAGGTAGCACATCAGAACCCTGGGGATTTGTGTGCAGGAGCTTTTTTTAACCTATCTGTAGTTTCTGCAGTGGGAGGGGGGGCTGGGGGGATGTAGGGTGTAGCCTCGGGGGGGGGGGTAAGGACCCCACCAAGAGTCCCAGGGGGCTGCTCCATCCTGTCCCAACCAGTCCCACTGCTCCGCAGGTAAAGCTGGTGCTGGGTTGCTGGCTCCTGCCATGATGTCCTCTGTGCTGCAGCCCCTTCCCATGGCTGGAGATGGAGCGTGGCCACAGGGGGTTCCCAGTTCCCGCTGCTGACAGGGCTCTGGGTCTGCTCTCCTGGCACCTGCTGCGGGGCCACCAGCACAGTGCCTGTCTCAGCCACAGTGACACCAGTTTGATTCCCCAGGTACGCGACTGGACTGAAGATGAAAGCAGCAACCAGGGTTTGCTGGTGACAGTCCAGGGCCTGGGTGGGAGCCCGCTCGACCCCCCAGCATTGCAGTTTGCCTCTGGTAGGGACCACCACGAGAGCAAGAAGCCCATGTTGGTCCTATTCACAGATGATGGGCGCCGGGGAGCATCCCTGCCCATGGCCAGCATCCCAGGTGAGTCCCACGTGCCCTGGCACAGCTCCCTCAGTGCCACCGTCCCCTTACCCTCAGGGTGCTGGGGTGCTCCCTGCATGTGGGCTCCTTCAAATCCAAAGCTCCTTCTCCAGCCAGAGGGAGAGGCCATCTCCTTTCTGGTCTAGCCCGTGCAGGGGTGCAGGATTGCACATGTAAATCTGGACTTTGCTTGTCCTGGTGTGTGTGGCCGTGGGGCGGTGAGGTTGTCATCTCGTGGTGGCTCTGCTGAGGCTGGTGACACACGGTGACTGAAGGGCTCGCTGCACTAGATGGCTGCAGACAAAACCCGTGGGGAAGGGTGCCCAAGGGTCCCGCACCACTTCCTCCCTCCCCCCAGGCTCACGCGATGGCTAATGGCACTGGGTGCTCCTTTCTGGCAGATTCACTGTCTCCGGCTCCCGTTCTCTCTGCCAAGATGTTGGTGCCTAAGCCGAGCGGGTCACGCAGCACGCGCTCGCTGGACCGGCTCCAGCCGTGCCAGAGGCATCCCTTGTCTGTGGACTTTGAGGAGATCGGCTGGTCGGGCTGGATCATCTCCCCACGAGGGTACAACGCCTACCACTGCAAGGGCTCCTGCCCCTTCCCGCTGGGCGAGAACATGCGGCCGACGAACCACGCCACGGTGCAGTCCATCATCAATGCCCTCAAGCTGAGCGAGGGGGTCAGCAGCCCCTGCTGCGTGCCCGACAAGCTCTACTCCATCAACCTCCTCTACTTTGACGATGATGAGAACGTGGTCCTCAAGCAGTATGATGACATGGTGGCTGGGAGCTGCGGCTGCCACTGAGGTGGGAGGAGCAGGAAGGTGGAAACGCTGCTGCGGTGAAGGCTGCTCCAGTTCCCTCCAGAGCGTCACTGGGGGAGTCCTTGTCCCACAAAACCCTCTAAAAGAGACTGGGGTGAGGAAAGCAAGGGGAGTGCCCAGGTCTGCCTCAGGTGGCATCACCCTTCAGTAGTGCCCGGGAAGGCTCAGGGCTGAGCTCTGATTAAATCAACCTGAAGGAGCCAATGTGACTTGGCAGCCCCAGGGCACCGGCTCCATCGCAGGGGCCCTGCAGGGGGGTGCAGGTTTCCTCTCCCGTGCAGAGGTTTCCCGCAGGCTGTACTATATGTATATAGCAAGAGCACTAATATATGACAGAACTGCCTGTACAGGGTCCTGTAAATGTCTGTACATTTCTGCGTTGTCATGAGTTGGGAAATGAATTCAGAGGAACTATTAAAGTGCTGTTCTCTGAGGGGCTGCTGGTGGGGATTGCTGCCCAGGACGGGACTGGCCAGGAGAGAGGAAGACTCAGCAGCAGTGCAGCCTCTGAGGTCAGGGTCAGTTGCTGAGCCCAGTCCCTTGGAAGCTGAATGATCTCAGGATCCACCATCCAGTCTGCAATGGGGGGAAGTGGGGATATGTGTGGGGATGTGGTGATGGGGTTGAGGGGGCAGGTAGAGGTGCCCAGAGGTGATGCTGCCGAGGCAGGTGGGTGGCAGGGAAGGACGGCTCTGGGTGAACATGGCCAAAGGAGGCTGTGCTGTGCCCAGAGAGAAGGTTCCTTGTGGAAGAGAAATGGGCTGGAAACCAGCTGACCAGCACTGTGGGGTTGGCTGGGTGCTGGGGAGGTGTACAGAGGGTTGGGGTGGCAATGTGGGTACTGGGTAACAGGTCAGGGCAGGGGCCCCCATCTCACACCCACTGGCACAGCCCCTTGTCCCCTGTGGTCCAGAACTCAGTAGGACCATGGCCATCCCTGACAGAGGGCTCAGCCCCTCCAAGTCTCTTTTCAACAGTAGCAGCTTCACCATGGTCCCAGCCTGACACCAGGAACCACCCTTGCTCTTCATCTCCAAGCCAAGCTTAGAAGAGACTGAACACTGCCCCCCCCCAGCCTGGGGGCATCAGTTTCCTCCCACCACTCACCCAAAATCAGCACCAGCAGCTGTTGCCCCTTCCCCACCACTGCCTGCCCTGTAGCCAGGGGACCCTAGCCCCAGCCCACCCAAGAGAAGGGTGAATCCCTCCCCGGGAGCCCTTTGACTAGATACAGTCCCACAGTAGAGGGCAAATCCTTCCCCTGTGCCCCACAGATGTGTCTTCCCCTGTCCCTGGGATGTGAGCACAGGGCAGAGACAACTGCTGTGTCCTGAGCATACACAGATGTCACAGCTTCTCTTCCAATGTACCCAAGGTCGGGCACCTCATCCCAAAGCCAACAGGCAGATGGGCTCACCTGCACCCCACGAGAGCCCCATCCTCCCACTGCTGGGCAGGAGAGGTGGCTGTGAGCCCTGGGGAGATGTCCTCCCCTCACCCCTGAATTACGAGCACTTTACGGAGTTACACAAAGTGGATGGTCAATAATCCAAGACAACGAATCATTCTGGCCTGGTTTATTAAATGCCTGTTCCTTGGGATGCTCTGGCTACCAGCTCTGCACCCCCAGGGTGCCCACAGTTCCCATCACAGCAGCACCCAGAGCCAGATCTATGCCCCCCTGGCTCCCAGGGTGGTTGGAAGGGAAGTGGGTTGGGCTGGAAGGACACCAGGCTCCAGGCTTTTCTGTGGCCTTCACCCCAGCCCCCACATTGGACTCAGCCTGGGCTGAGTCCTGCTCTGCAGTGAAGAGGTTGTGGGGTCCCGAGTCACTGCCTGGTGGGAGCAGCCTGTGTATGTCCCACTCAACCCGGGACCAGCACAGGTGTCACACTGGGCTTCATCTCATCACGGGTGTCCACTTCCACCATCCTCAGCAAGGTGACCGAGTTCAGCCCCATGCACCCCACCCTGTGCTGTTGGAGTGCCCCACACCCCAGACCACAACAGACAGAGGTCCTGTCTTGGCCGTACAGTGTGCTGGTCAGCTGGCCCTTTACTGGCCGCTCTGTGCGGCAGCAGAGTCCAGCCCGAAATACTGAGGAAGGTCACAACAGTCACGGGCATGTTTTGTCCCTCCCAACAGCCCGAGCTGGCAGCAGTACCTGGATAACAGCAAATCCCCAAACACCGCTGGGACTCTCTGCTCGCTGCTGAGCTGTGGAGCCTCCCTGGGGGACGGGACTTGCTGGAGGGATGGTCAGGCCAGGGGGCAGGGTGCATCATGGCCAAGTGGGTGTCTGGGGACTGAAGGGCCGCTGGTCAGTGGTGACAGCGGGGGTCAGCTCTGCAGCACTCCGACAGCTTCTGCAGGAATCGCTCCTTCAAGCGGAACTTCCTGGAGTGCTTAAGTGCCTGGCTGGTCTCAATCTCATGGGCCTTCAGCTTGGCATAGTAGTCAGAAAACTTGTTGTAGAGGATGGAGATGGGCATGCCGTTGAGGATGATGCCAAAGGAGATGCAGGCAAATGCCACCATCCTGCCGAGCACCGTGTCGGGCACAGTGTCTCCATAGCCCACAGTGGAGAGGCTGACCTGGGCAAGGAGGGGAAAGGATAAAATCCTACATGGACAAGCCCAGCAGACCCCACCTGTTGGTGCCGGGACCCACCTCCCTCTGCCCCTGGGTGGGAGCTGGGTGCCACTTGGGAATGGCACTGCACTGGGGCTCCAGCCAGCTCGGCTGTCCCTGCTCCGTCAGCCTGCACGGCCAGGGCTCTGCTCCCTGGGCTGCACCAAGCAGGCTTGGAGAGCCCAAGGAAAGGGCTGGATGAGGTGCCAGCAGCGGAGGCCAGCCCAAGCCACCTTGCTCCCTCCTCCCCTTCGCGTGCACATCTTCAAAAGCAGCAGGACATGCCCGAGCTGCACTTCCCCGCGCAGCCAGACTGTCTGCTGGAGCTTCCTGCCCCTGCAGAGTGTGGCTCCAGTGCTTCCTGGCCATCAGCTGCCCAGTCCCACAGGAGCGAAGCTGCCCAGATCCTCCCTCCAAGAGAAACAGAGGCACTGCCTGGGAACGCACCCGGAGGAACCGTGTTTAGGTGACAGGGAGCAGGACTATGGGACAGGGTGAGAGCTGAGGCAGAGAGCCCTGGGCTTTGTGTGGACCATGCTGACCAGGGACAGGGTCTGCCTGTGACATTTGAACACTCAAATCTGGTGATTTTGTAAATCCTCAAGAAAGGATGAATTTGAAGCAGGCAGCCTGTGGTGGCCAAGGGGGGAATCATAAGAGCAGAAGTGATCTGTGGGATCATTTAATCCGTAAATCTAAATGCCCTTGTAACCCTCAGCTCTCAAGTGCTTTAGCTGCTCCTCACCTCTCAGCTCAGCCAGGTTTATTACGGGGCTTGGCTCAGCAGAGCTGCAGCTCCTGGCACGAGCAGAGCAGCAAAGGGCTCCCGTCCCTGGCTGCAGCACACCCCAGTCTGTGTCCTCTCTCTGGAGATAGGCTGAGACACAGTGTCACCACATTTCCATGGTCCCCACATGCAGTCCTGGGTCCCCTGGCTCAGCCCCACAAGCTCTGAACCCCTCACACCTCCTGAGCCCAGCCAGGCCGCAATGCTGCACAAGCCCCAGGCTGTCCTGGGTGGCTGTCCCTGTGCCCACGGGGTCTGAACCACATCCACCCAACACGTGGTCCCATGACAGATAAAGCTTGGGCTGAGTTACTAACCCAGGCCTGGAGGTTCCCAGGCCACCACCTCTGTCCCACCACCCCAGCCCAGCACTGGCTTTTGAGCATCTGAGCTTAGTCCACATCTCTGATTTCTTTCCTCAGAGCATGCAGGGCTTTGGGCTCCCCACCATGACTGAGCTGGTGGGAAGACTGGGCCCTTTTCTGCCTCCTGGTCAGCAGCGGTGGTGAATCCCTCGAGCACCAGGGCAGCCCCTACCCACGGAGCCCCATCACACCCTTCTCTCGAAGAAGGTGCTCACACCTTACCGCTGCCCACCACCATGCGCAGGGGATACTGGTGAAGCTGGTGCCTGGGACATCGTGTTCCACTGAGTGCATGAGAGCAGAGAAGGTGAAGACCCCCATGGCGATGAAGAGGAAGAGGCAGCAAACCTGCTGGTAGCACTGGCGCAAGGTGAAGCCAAAGGCTCGGAGGCCGGTGGAGTGACGCGCCAGCTTGAGGATACGGAAGATCCTCATGAGCTTGATGAGCTTGAGGACTTTGCCCAGCTTGCTCACATTCTCCATCTTGTGCAGTTCCTCGTAGTAAAGTGTGTCTCCTTCATCCAGATTTTCAAAGAGGATCTGGATGTAGAAGGGCAGGATGGCCACCAGGTCGATAGCATTAAACGCTGCCCGCAAAAACCTCTTGAAGCTGGAGGAGGCTATGAGCCGCATGACGTATTCAGAGGTGAAGAAGATGGCACAGATCATCTCCAGATGCTCCATCCACATCTTCCCTGTCTTGTGTTTCATCTCCTCCACTGTGCTCAGTGTCATGCCCACAATGGAGATAAGCACAAAGAAGCTCGACATGACAGCAATGATCTTGGCTGCGACAGAAGAGTACGGGTTCTCAATGAGGTTCCAGATCATCCCCCGAAACCGTCCCAGAAATTTGCCCTCAAACTGCTCTGCTGAGTCCAGGGGCTCTAGTTCTGCTTCCAGCTGCTTCTGTATTTTCAGGTACTCATTGAGTTCATCTTGCTTTTCCTCAAACAGGATCCGGCAGCAGCGTTGGGTGTATTTCATATGGATTCCCCAGTACTCGATTTCCTCCACAAAGTTACTGGGGCACATCTCATCCATTATCCACAGCACCCCGCTGCAGTAGAAGTGGAAGATGTAGTGGAAAATGAAAGGATCTCTGTCAAAGAAGTACTCGTTCTTCTGCACCGAGTAATCATCGCAGAGCTGCAGCTTCTTCATAGGGTCTGTACAGAGGGCCAGCTTCCCCAGCCTGGTGGTGGGATAGTGGGCCGCTGCCTTGGAAGCTATCTGGAACAACTTGCCACCCACATTAACGCTGAGCAAGTACTTGTTCCTTTGGATGGGAGTCTTGGATTTCTCCTGGTTTCTCTCCGCCACATTCTGCATGGAGCTCCATTGCTTCACCAGGCTGTCCTGTGCAAAGGGGATGTAGACGTCCTCTTCCTCCGGCGTCCGGCAGCGGCCCTGGTGGTCCCCGATCTTCAGGCTGGCAGAGAGACTCGCCCGCCTCATCCCCAGCCTCCTCATCCTGCCTGAGCCTCCAAAGCAGTGACTCCTGTTACAGGCTGTGGGACAGCGGCTCTGGCTTCATGGGCCTGCTCCCACCAGGCGTACGCTGCCTGGGACAAGTGCTGTGAGCTCAGAGGAGCAGGGATGAGCTGCTGCCCCAGGGACACTGGCCATGTCACGGTGCCACGTGGCACCTGCCAGGTTCCCAAAGCCGATTGCTTATCAGATTGTGGTTTGCATCGTAAGAGCTGGAGGCAGCTCTGTGTCCGCTCCTTAAGACAATAATGAGATTGAAGCACTGGCCCTTTATGTAAGGAACTATTTCCAGCTCTGCACTTCTCTTTTGCCTTGTTCCGTTCTTATTAGCTGTTCGTGTTTGTAGCACGCTACCCTGCTTTCGGGGAGGGCACCCACGATAGCAAGTTGAAGTCGCCTCAGCTTAACCCTTTTAAGCCCTCCCTTGCCAGGCACAGAAGGGTGCAGACACGCAGGGTTTGTACCAGCTTTGTACCCCCACAGCAGATGCTGCTCTTGGCACCAGCCGTTCGCTAAGCGCTAACACAGCCGCTCCTGCTCCGTCAGCTGTTGTGGCCCAGAGAGGGGAAGCTGTTGTTACCTCCCAGCTCACCCCTCAGAACCCTGCAGGGCAGACTGGCAGGGGAAGAGGTGAAGGAACCATCTCACGCTCCATGCAGTGGCCAAGCAGGTCCCCCCTGTGCCAGGCTGCTCCTGCACCGCTGCCCTGTGCCTGCTGCTCATCTCCCTGGCCTTCTGCCCATTACTCCCACCAGCAGGGCCAGGAAGATTGAATAGGGCACTGGAAATCTAAGTATGCAGTAAGAGTTCCCCTCATCCATAGGAACTGAAAAGGAGGAAGTAAACCTTTGGAATTGCAAGTAAAAGGGGAACCCAAAATTAAACATCTGGAACGCGACGCTACCTCAGCAGGTAAAACAGCACCTTTGTTTCCACAAACTGATCTAATTACAGAGACTTGTCTTTGCTCCAAGGCTGAAAAGCAGCTCAGGCTCTCCTGCAATCGAAATCTCTGAGCCTGGGGATTGGGACAACAAAAGTACTTCTGGCACTGAACAGAGGAAGGGAAATTGCTGTCACAAACACGGCCCCAGGTTTTGGCACAAGACCCATAAAAATGTGTTTCTTTCAACCCTGAAACACTCAGCTCAGGGATCAGTTGGTAAAACCTGCGTGGTCTTGCAGTGGGAAGAGGCTGAGACTGCTGAGTGTACCCACTGCCCAGAGCAAGGGGCTCTGCCCTGTCTAGCAGAACAGGACATCTCAGCTCGAGCTAAGAGGATGATCTGTGACAGGCTGGTGACAGGTGACCTCTGCACATGGTCCCAACAGCACAAGCCCCTGTTGTTAGCCGCAGCTCAGCCCTGTCCTGCTGGGATCTCTGCAGCACCTCCTCACTCTGCTGCAAGCCCAACTCCCTTCACTTGCTGTAATGAAGGAGCAAGTTCAGACAGTCTCAGGTTTTTCACCTTGTTCTTGGCTAAGCTTTCCCCTTCTCTAGTTTGCAGCAGCACCCCTGGTGCCAGTGCCGGCTCTTTTCTCTTCTCACCCCCTCTTCCTGCATTTCATTTTTTTCTGTTACAAGTGATGTGTGCTGGAGTCACTGCAGTGCGAGGCAGGCAGAGCAGCACCTGCTTTCCCTATCTGCCCTTGCCAGCTCACAGACCACAGGCCCTCTTTCCCAGACTGTGACAATCTAAAGGTGATGCAGCCCCCAGCCTCACAACTACAGAATTAAACCAAAGAGAAAAAGAAAAGATCCAGAAATCATGAGCTTCAAGTTCTTTATTCTCCTGTGTCATCTGCCAACGAGTTCTCTCCACTTGTGCTTGTGAAGCAGGTTGTGTGGCACGCTTGCAAGTGACCTCTTGGGTGGTACTAAAACCAGCGGCACTGGGAGGAGTAACTCAGTGCTCCACACAGGGAGGAGTCTCTCCCATGGGGCACGGCAGGACGCACACACTGCCCAGGAGCAGAAGACTTCTGCTCTAAGGCTGATTGCAGATATCTGCTTGGCAAGCCAAGTTTTCACCTTTAAGGCACAGAGAACAGGAGTCAGGGCAGCAGTTTTCTATCTTTTGTGCACTTAGTGAACACTTGTACAAGGAGCACGTGGTCAGCACTAAACTAGAGGCACTGGTCAGCAATCCCCTCACCCCCTTGTAGTTCTTCTGAAGAGCACACAGCACTGAGATGTTCAGGAAGAGTTACACATGCCACAATGCACAGACCGTGTTTGATCCAAGACACAAGTTATTTCAAACTGAAAGAAAAAAAAAAAGCCAAACGCTCCAATCTTCACAGAATTGGATACTGGTTTGGGTTGGAAGAGACTTTCCAGATCAAACTGCTGGAAAGAGTCCAGCACAGAGGGACAGAGGTGATGGAGTGGAACATCTCCCTGCTGAGGACAGGCTGAGGGACCTGGGGCTCTGGAGCTTGGAGAGGAGGAGACTGAGGGGTGAGCTCAGGAATGTTTATAAAGATGAAAAGGGCAGTGTGAGGAGGATGGAGCCAGGCTCTGCTCAGGGACATCCAATGACAGGACACGGGGCACTGGGTGCAAACTGGAACACAGGAGGTTCCATGTAAATATAAGGAGAAATGTTTTCACAGGGAGGGTGACAGAGCCTGGAACAGGCTGCCCAGGGAGGTTGTGGAGTCTCCTGCTCTGGAGACATTGAAAAACAGACCTGTATCTGTTCCTGTGTGACCGGATCTGGGTGATCCTGCTCTGGCAGGGGATTTGGACTCTATGATCTTTTGAGGTCCCTTCCAATGCCACCATTCCATGATCATCCAGTTCCAGCCCTGCTGCTGTGGGCAGGGACACCTCCCGCTAGACCAGGTTGCTCAGAGCCCCATCCAGACTGGCCTTGAACACCAGATGGTGGGACACCCACAACTCCCCTGAGCAACCTGTGCCAGGGTCTCACCACCCTCATCATAAAACATTTCTTCTTCATGTCCAATCCAAACCTACCCTCTTTCAGTTTAAAACTGTTGTCACTTATCCTCTACAGGCCTTGGTAAAAAGCATCTCTCCAGTTTTCTTACGAGCTCCCTTAACAGATTGAAAAGACACAATAAGGTCTCCCTGGAACCTTCGCTTCTCCAGAGACTTCCCCAACCAGTGTGCAGCACCTTGCACCTGACTTTGTCAAATTTCATGAGGGTCATACGGGCCAAGTCCTCCAGCCTGAAGGTCCCTTTGGATGCCATCCCATCCCCCAAGTGAATCAACTGCACCACTCAGCTTGGTGTCACCCACAAACTTGCTGAGGGTCCACTTGATTCCACTGTACACACCACCGATGAAGATATTAAATAGGACTGGTCCTAGTACAGACCCTTGAGGGCCATCACTCACCTCAAAACAGTTTTAATGAGGACACCATTAAGACTGTTAGAGAGGAAACATCCAGAGTGCAGCACTGGGGTGGAAAGTGCAGTTCTGCAAAGAGCAGAGACCTTTGCTGGAAGGAGTGTGCTGGGAAGATGCTTGCCCCATACTGACTCAGGGTGGCCACGCAGCGAAACCAGGAAGCTTTTGTCCTGTCAGTAAAAGCTTCCTGGACATTGGACTGAGCAGCATCAGAACACTAGTGCAAACATGGAGCACTTGTGTGATCTGTGCAGAGCCAGTGAGCGCCTACTGAAAGGGATGAGGAAGCCCCTGTTCCCTGGCAAAATCCAGAGGCAAGAACAGGGCAGGTGAAAAAAGCCTCTTCGCTAGAAGTGGAAGGAAACGGTTGAAAGGAAGCTGGAAGGAAAGAGGGGCACCTAGCACCGGTTATTTCACAGAGAAGAAATTCCTGGTGTCACTCTGGTGACATTAACAATCAGCATTAACAACCCCTGGAGGCAAGAACAATGAAAAAATTTCTACCACCTTTGTGAGGGGTGGTTTCACAACACATGGGGAGGTCCTGTGCTATTTCCAGAGCCGAAGGAGTCCCACAGTCTAAAACCCCATTTCCCAAGGGGAGTATCCTCTTGTTATTCCAGTGCAACAACCCAGATTTGAGAGCTTATGTCCAGATTCAGTCAGCTTCTGCAGTGAGCAGGAGGGAGACCAGGCTAGTCCCACCCTATCATCTCATGATACAGATCCCTATAGGAACAGAAAACAAGCTGGTTACTGACAGTCCTTTGACAAAAAAAGCCAAACAAACCAACAAACAAAAAACACCCAAACCCAAAACTGTTTGACTTCAGTTTGTGCAAAGTGGAGGACAACAACCCACACCAGAAGATGATGAGCTCAGCATCAGTGCTCAGTGTGCTTGGCAGCAGAGGAAGGACAGAGACCAGCACACCACTATCAAAAGATGCCAGCATCTCCTCGGATCAGGCTGTGCAACTGTCCCTGCAGTCAAGCAAGAGTCTTCACACCTGACTGGGAGAAGAAAGGTAAGAGGAGAGTTCTGCTGTGTCAGGGCAGATTGAAAGCTCAGGTATGTGGCCAACCAGCAGAAGGAAGAGCTGGGAAAAGCTACCCCCAGAGGGGAAAGCTCTGGAGGCTAGAAACAGAGAAGGTGTTTCTCCCTCATGCATAGACACTTACCCTTCAGGGAAATGAGCCTGGCTGGCTCTTGTCAGGCAGTAGCTGTTCCCTGGATGCTTTTCCAAGACTGAAGATTCCAGATCTGCTTTTTGCCTTGGACAGGCCCCACATGGCAACAGAACCCACAGCTACCAGGATGCTCAGGAGCGCTAGAGAGGAGAGTGCACAAGCAGAGAACCACTCACAGCACCTGGTCTGGACATCGGCACTGGGCTCTGTCACTCAACAGCGTTAGTCAACAGCTAGAGATCAGCAGCTTCTCTCGAGGATAAGGGACAGGGAAGAGAGAAAAAGAGTTAGTGCCAAATTGCATGGAATGGCCTTTCCAAGGACACGGCACAACCAAGTCAGAGGGATGATTAAGATGGGGTGTATGGTGGGCCCTCCCAGCCCAGCAGAAGCAGCTACTGGGACAGGTCTGGAACTCAGTCCATTGGGATTTAAGAGTCCAAGCCAGGACCAAGGCCACGTGCAGCACTCTTGAGTCTCACATACCTGCAATAACCAAGACCCACATGTGGCCTTGACTCCTCAATGGCACAGAGCCCTCAGGCACAGGCGCAGCTGAAGACTCTGCAAGGAAAGAGTGAGAAGTGCACCAGGCTTCCAACTCACCTTATGGTCAGCATTCAAAGCAGTCTCCAGTCCAAACCTGGCTAAGTTCCCAGTTCACCCAAAGAGTGCCAACCTCAAGAGACTTTTTTCAATTGAAGCAGAACCTTATCTGCCATTACTGTGATTAGACTGCATGGGAGGGGAAGAGTCCTACTGGAAATGCGTAATGGGGAAAGCTGGGAAATTTCCCAGGGGTAGCTGTAGCATCCTAACCTCTCCTCGTGGCACTGGGAAGCCCCAGGTACAACCAAAATGCAGCTCATCTCCCCACCTACCAATCGAACGGGTGGGGGCATCAAATCCAAACACAGCCCCTCGCACCACAACACCCCCACCCCCCAAACAGGGTGCTTCAGCTGCCAGACGCCCCCAAAACCCTCAAGGGTGAAGGAAGCTGGAAGTGCCCTTTCCATCCGTCAGGCACTCAGCGGGTCTGTGACCCCAGAGCGGAGCAGCAGACCCAGTCCCGGGGACACAGACACACCGTGCAGAATGACAGACACCGGTGGCTGCTGCTCTGATCCTGCCCCGGCATCCCTGCTTCCCTCCTCCTTTTCCCTTCAGCCCTACCATTCCCCAGGGACCAGACATGCTGAGATGGGTGGACAGAGGCTCCAGTGTCCCTGACTTGCTGGAAGGAAGCAGCAAAACTGCATGTTCTGGAAGAAGGCGCTTCAAAGGCGCTTCCCGAAGGAGCCCGGAGGGGGTTTCAAGGCCGTCACGACAGAAGGAAGCCTGAGGTGGGACGAATCCTGCAGCGCTTCCTCTGCCCGCAGTGAGCCCCGAGAGCCGCAGCGGTCGCGGAGGGGCCGCAGCGCACAGGAGGGACGGGCCTTGCTCCGGTTCATTCCCCCCGGGCCCGGACGCGGCTCCCGCACCCCCCGCCCGCTCCCAGGAGTCGCGCCCGCCCCACGCTCCGGACCTGCGCCGCCCGTGGGCACCAGCGCCGAGCTCCGCGGCGGGGTAGCCCAGGTGCCGTCGGGACTCGGCTCCGCCGGGGTCGCCGTCCCGCAGCCCAACTCGTCCCCCTCGTCCTCGCAGTCGGGGTGCCCATCACAGCGCCACTCCAGCGGGAAGCAGATGACGTCGAGCTCGCATTGGAACTGGCCCGGGGGGCAGCCGGGATGGGGCGCTGCGGGGGGAGCAGGGGGTGAGGAGCCGCGGGGCACCCCGCGGGATTTCCCCCTCCCCCCCCCGCCGCCGGGCCCCTCGCTGAGCGGCGCCCGCGCGCAGGGCGTATGCGGACACGAGCCAATAGGAGCGAAGGGTGTGCGCGAGGAGCCAATAGCCACAAACGAGACGCACGCGGCCAGCCGGTCCCGCCACGGCCTCCCCCCGCCCCGCCGCTCACCGTCCTCTTGCAGCACCGGCGACAGCGGGATGATGAGCAGCAGGGAGAACAGCAACCCCGCCCGCCCCATGCCCGGAGAGCTGGAGCCGCTGCCGCCGCCGCTCTATAAAGCCGGCTGCGCGCCGTTAGGGCGTCCGCGCACGTGCACGGCCTCCACCAATGGGATTCCAGGGGAGGGCGGAGTGCGTGCCCTTGAGGAGGCCCCGCCTTCCTCTCGCGCCCTCCGAGAAGAGCCGCTGACTGGCTGGGGGGGGGGAGGGGCATCGCCGCGGCCTCGCGCGCGGGGGCGGAGCCCACGCTCCTTGCGCCCCCTGCCGGGCAGAGGCGGCCCCGGGAGCCGCGGTGCGCCCAGGGCGAGCCGGGTCCCATTCCCCGCCCCCCCCAGCTCCCCTCGGCACCGGCTGCCTCCGGGCCGGGCCGGGCCGGGCCGAGCCCGCCTTGCTCTCTGTGACTGTTTAAGGTCGAGGACAGCGGCGTAAAGCTGCTGCCGACAAAGGCTCAGCATAACCGCATCCCTCTTCCCCAAGGGCTGGGGGGAAGCGAGGAACCCTCCAGGGGGGCTCCCCACCAGCGCAGCCCAGGCTGGGGGGAACCTGTTCTCCCTGGGGAGGGCCGGACCTACAGCACTATGTGCATATTTGGCACTGGCGGTTAAGAGGACCCCAGGCTACTTAACCCAAAATCAGAGCTATTTTTAGCACAGAGTGTGCTCCATGCAGCTCTGTCTTTATGTAGCTCACCCATCCACCAACCCTAAGCTCAAATGCATGTATTATGCCTGGATCTTAGAAAAAAAGTTCTTTATTATGAGGGTGATAGAGCCCTGGAATGGGCTGCCCAGAGAGGGGGTGGAAGCCCCGTCCCTGGAGTCATTCAAGGTCAGGCTTGGTGGGGGTCTGAACAGCCTGCCCTAGGTAGAGATGTCCCTGCTTGTGTAGGGAGGTTGGACCAGATGACCTCTAGAGGTGCCTTCCAGACTAAAACGTTCTATGATTCTATGATTTCAGTGCCAAGACTCTGCCAGATGAGCCTGACACTGTTTTTGACCTACCCCGTGCTGCCTGAGTTCAAGCTCTGTGGCCAGTTCTAGCTGCAGACACAGTGCTTTGCCACTGGCATGCTGAAGCTGTAGCGTGCAGAAACCCCCTGCACTGGTGTCACCTGAATTAAGAAGAGAGCTACTGGCAGGAAACAACCGATATATCCCCCGTGAGTCATGTACCTGGTAGGAAAAAACAGAGGTGCTGTTGTAACCTTGGTGTTGGGGCTTGGTTTTTGGACATAATTTTTCCCCCTGCCCCATCCCAAGGTCAGCGTGGGCTGGGTGGTGCTCACACCGCCGACGTGGCTCGTGGGCTTGGCATCGTGTGAATGGGAATTTTGGAATGTGGGACTTCTGTCAAAGAAACTGCAGAAGGATTCAGTATTTAAAAGATCCATGAGTAAAGACAGAAGTTTTGCCTGCTTCCTTGAAAGCAGAGTCTGGCTGCTGACTGTGTTGCTCCGTCCTTCGCACGCTCGGTGAATCGATTCTTCCTTGTGACTTCCCCGATAAACCAACGGGCATCACAGCGACTCAGCCGCAGCGCAGACACGTCTGTCCCCTCAGGCTGATCCGGACAAACCCCAGGGGTGTGTCTGGGTCCCTGAGGTCCTGCTTGCACAGACTGGACTGGTGAAGGACCAGGTTATCCAGCTGCTGCTGCTGGATGGTTTCTGCACCCAGCCACCCTCGCGGAAGGAACAGGCTGAGGGGCAGGAGTGGGATGGGGATGAGCTCTGGCTCTCGGGTCACAGCTTGTCCTGCTCTCCGTTGCTGGGAACTCTCTTTGCAGCTTGTGTGAGGAGGCAGGAGAAAATGCAAAGCCACTGGCAGTGTTAGATCCAGTATGGGCTATATCACGGTGACAGGTGCTTTCTCTCCTCTGGTCTCCTGCAATCATCGAAGATTTTTTCAGTCTCCTCCTACATGCCACTCCCCCACCCCCCACTGCCATGTATCCTGAGCATATTACTGTCTTCCTTTCCTCTCTCAGGAGGTACTGCTCAGAGCTCTCTGCTAACGCTGTACCTTTCTAAGGAGAAAATCCTGCATCCTGCCTTCGAGCTGAAAGAATTAAAGAACAAAACAACTCAGAACAATCCCCCAAGACGAAAAAGAGCTGCTGCCCTTCCTGCTCGACAACCGGCACTGGTTCCAGGTGAGTGGTTTTGTCAGCAAATCTGAATGCATGAATAAGAGCGGTGACAGGTCCAGGGGCTGAAGCAGGACAGGAGCATAGCAGGAGGTTGCCTTGGGCATGAGAGCAGCAGGGACCAGCTCTCACCCTGCTTTAGGGCAAGGGACTGCCCAGGGGGAGTTCTTTAAGTGGAACTGTGTGTTCTGGGCTGGGCTGAAATGCCTGGTGGGCAGCTAGAGAGAGACAACCTTGTCACAGGACCTCAGCATGAGTAGGGGGCAATGAGGAAGGCAGCACTTGTCCTCCCAGTATCAGACTTAGGCCCAAACCAGCTGCTCATCTGGTGATCACTTTGTCACTAGAGCTTAGCTGGGCTGAAATTCCTGCCCATTGCATATTCCTGTCCCCTTAGCTGGTGCTTTCTCACAGGCACGGGTCAGTGGCTGGAGCCTGGGCAGATCCATTCTCCTGTCCGTTGTTGTGGTAGGAGGTGGCTGGGAGGGAGCTGCTGCCAGGTAGTGAGTGGAAAACAGAGATGCTCTAGCACTTCAGTGAGCAGAAAGCCCTGCCAGGGGCTGCTATAGCAACACAAGATGGCTGAGTTCGCACCACTTGGGCTTGTGAAAGGAAATTTTCATTACAGGCACTTTGGCTGCATTGCCTTCAGCTCACACTGCCCTTCCCAAGGGCAAGCAATGGGCCAGGCTGCAAAGGGTCCTACAGCCTCAGGGGTGAGGATGCCTCTGACTGGGGGGGGGGGGCTGCGAGTCCTCTCCATCCTGGTCCTCAGGACTGAAAAAAACCCACAGGGGCTGGATTCAGTGCTCCTGAGACAGGCACTGAGCCACTGATGGGGGAAAGCGAGGCAGGAGTTGAGACACCCACTTCTTCTTGGCCATCCTAGCAAAGGCGGTCCCTGCAAAGCACCTTTGTTACTCAGCTGGTGGTGGAGGGACTGTAGCTTCATTCTCTGGACTGCCAATGATCTGCCCCAAAGTAAGTAGGACTTGAGAGCAGCTCCCTGCAGTTGTCAGGCCACCGAGCAGCATCCCGAGGGCGACATGTGGCCCTGCCTGCCCTCCTTCTTGGCACACATCTTTTACTCATAAGTGCTGAGCCTTCCCTCTCTCCACCCAAGGATGGGGGATTTCACTGCTGTCCTCTCACTAGGTGACCCAGGACCAGAAGCTGTCCACCTTGGAAAGACCAGTACAGCTTTCCCAGTGACCCCTTGCCTTGCCCCTCCATAGCTGCTTAGCTTGTGCAGAGCTCTTCCCAGCCCCTCTCCTCCTGCAGATTCCTCCCTCTTCTCCCCCTCAGGCGGCTTCCCTGCTCTACCTGTGGAGACTCCCCTCCTTGAAAATCCTGCTGGTTTTGATGTTGAACACAACAGCAGAGTTTCCTTGGAGACAAGAGAAACGGTGGGCTCAAAACTGCTGATGATTTCAGTCTCTGCCTGGCTTTCAGCACCACCACCAAAAAAAAAGTGAGAGCTGTGTTAGCAGAGGGAAGAGGGACCCTGGGGGAGCTGCGGTCGAGGGGGGCACGCCTGACTCTGACACGCTTTTTCAGTGTCATCCCTTTGGCAGAAGGGTCTGCCTGAGCGTCACGCTGCGTGCCCGCGGCAGCGGTGGGACAGCACGCGCTGTACCCGACACTGCTGCTTTGGGAGCCTATTGCCACTGTCCCCCCAGTCCCTGGAGGCTGGGAAACCTGGGAGAGACTCTGTAGTGGGCATTTCTAATTTGGCTGACTTCTGTCAGTCCCAGGAGTAAACCTGACTAATTAGATTAACCCCTCATGTGTTCTACACAGACATGAGCAACAGTGGGGCAAGCACCAGCATTTCAACCTCAGTCTCCCACCCATTTGTTCTGAGTAGTGACAACTGGTTTTGTCCCAGCCAAGAGCCTGCACCCTCTGGAGACTGGAGCTCTCCTCTGCTGCCTTGGCCACACAGTTTTTTGCCTTCTGGGGGGTTGGTTCTGTGGTAAGGGGTTGACATCTCTTGGACACGTTAACGATCAGAGAGCCCGGCCAGCGCGTTACGCGTGGGCAGCAGGAGCGGGGTGTGGGCTGAGAGCTGAGCTCAAGGGACAATGCAGCACAGGGCAAGAAGGCAGAAGAAGCCTTCACTTGAACTGCTCGTTCACTTTCTCCGACCCCACACCCCACAGCAAGAGTGCCCTGTAATCCTATATCCTGCCTTGTCCCACAGGAGGATCTGCCTGACCGAGAGCTGCCCCTCTGCTGAGGCACCCCTGGGGTCCTCACCATCTGTCCAAGAGCCACCAATGGCCCGTGGCCCTTCCCATGAAGTAGTAGTTTCTTATTTGTCTTTCAGCATGGTGCAAGAGTGCTGTGCAGAAGTTAGAGGGTGAGAGAAGAGTGGGGACCCAGACCATGGCTCTCTACTGGTTATTCATGTAAATCAGCTCCAGGACACTGGCAGGGATGGGGTGTCAGTGCTGAGAAGTCCTGTAAAGCCTTGTCTCACAGCACCTCAGCAGAAGGTGGAGGGATCACAGCATGGCTGAAGTGAGCAGGGACCTCTGGAGGTCATCTAGTCCAACCCCGTCTGCTCAAAGCAGAGTCAGCTGTAGCTGGTTGCTTAGGACCATGTCCACTCAGCTTTTGAATATCTCCACGGATGGAGACCCCACAACCTCTCTGGGCAACCTGCTCCAGCATTCAGTCTGACCTACAGTTAAAAAGCCTTTCCTTATGCTAAAGAAGAATTCTCTGGTACTTCAGTTCCTGTCCACCACCTCTCGTCTGGTCACTGGGCCACACTGAGAAGGGTCTGGCACTGTCTTCTTTCCCTTCAGCTATACATTGATAAGATCCCATCGAGCCTTCTCTCCTTCAGGCTGAACAGTCCCAGTTCTCCCAGCCATTCCTCATGGGAGATGCTCCAGTTCATTCATCATCTTTGCAGTCCTTCACTGGACTCTCTCCAGTGTGTCCACGTCTCTCTGGTACCGAGGAGCCCAGAACTGGACACAGGACTCCAGGTGTGGCCTCACCAGTGTTGCATAGAGGGGAAGGATCCCCTCCCTTGACCTGCTGGCACAAACACAGCAGAGTTTATGGCCCCTGGTGCTGGTCCCACCTGAGATCTCCAGAGAGCTCTGGGGTCCCAGGGGTGATGTACTGGACAGAGGCCCTGAGCAAAGGCTGCACTGTTGTCAGTGGTTTGCAAGTGTTTAGTTTCACCTGGACCATGTAAAGTAGTCAAATGCATCTCTTCACCCAGCACAGCCCAACCCCAGCCATTGCCTGGCTGAAATAGACCAAAGATCTTCTGGAGTTTCCCCTCATGCTCATCAGGGTCACAACCCCGTGGTCCCAGAGGCTGTTCCATGGCACTGGAAGGAGGGCAGAGCCGTGCACAGCCTTGGGGTGGATTTATTTCCTGGAAGCTTAAATGTTGTTTCTATTCCTGTTGTGAAAGAGCTCTAAGACATGTGAAGCTCTGCTCAGACAACGAGTTTCCCCCTCTGGCTACAAATGTAACAGTGAAATGTGGTTCTCTGCGGGCAGTACAGACTCTGTCAGTTCTCCCTGGCAGAGCCTCGATGCATCTGACCTTCTCTGGCCAGCACCACTGCCCTGAGCAGCTTTCCCCATGGAACTGGTCCCTCTTTTAGCTGTGTAGCTCCACATACACAGATGCAGCCCATCTCCTCCAGCTTCCTCCCCGAATCCTGCCCCCAGATGCATCCCCATGGACATACAGCTTTGGGTGCTACATGGCAGCAACCACTCCCCAGTGTCAGGCACTGTTCCCACAGGGCTCTGCAGGGCTACCCCGGACACCGAGAAACAGGCAGACAGAGACTCTACGAGAAACAGGCAGACAGAGACTCTACGAGAAACAGGCAGACAGAGACTCTACGTGCCTGCCCCGTGCACAGACCAGACCCGTGGCTGGTGGCTTTCTGCAGAAAGCCTCCCGTTAACCCCCGCTGGCAGCCTGGCCTGGGCACTGCTCAGGAGGAACTCGCCTGTGGGTTCCCACAAATCCAAACGGCCTCAACGCAGAGGTGCAAAATCTCTCACCACATAAGAAAAAAACCAAAACCAAGAAATCCTTACAGCATGCTCCATAGTGGCTGAAAAACGGAGTGCAGGAGCATCTCAGTGTCAGCAGCTCTAGAAAACTCAAACACAGGTTGTTTTTTTTCTGAAGTTCAGCCTGCACAAAAAGCAAAGTTAGGAGAAATTGAATTCACAGTTGCTTTCTTAGAACCTGAGTTAAATGTAGAATTCCTTCAGCAAATAGCCTAAAATTTCCCCCAGTAATTTCTTCTTCTTTTTTTTTTTCCTGTTGTTGTGACATCGCAATATTTATGATGTGCATGTGGGTTTCTGACTACTAAAAAAAAAAAACCACTGCAGTTTTGAGCACATAATGTTGCAACATGAGAGCTGTATTATCCCCCGCAAGAGTAATTCATGCCTGGGCACTTTCACTCTATTGCAAGACCAAGTCTGAAATGTCAGCCCTACACCCTTGGGGGCTGACTCCAAGTATCTGGCTTCCAAAAAGCTTTACAGGGAGCAGCGTGGGCTTGTAGCTCCAAAAGAGAGCCAAGCACAAGCAGATGACCACCAGCAAGACAGGGTTTGGCCAGCAAGGATGTAGCCACGTGCTGTTGGTAGCCACGTGCTGCTGGAGCAAGTCAAGCAGAGCAGGGCTGGGGATGCCACTCATCCTCTGAGTGTGCTCTGTATTTGTCGGTCATCATAAGACCATTTTTTTTTTTGCCCCCTAATTTCTGCCATAATCATTATAATATTATTAGTGCTTATTATTCTTACTATAATTTCTAGCATGGGGTTTCTGTCAGCCTGTGCTTTTGTGTGATAGTACCAATATTCTTCTGAGTCAATGAAGAGCTGTCCCTCCTGTGTTTATTGCTTTTCACTTACTCACAGAGCAGTTAATCTTCCAGATCACTTGTGAGCAGTCAAATAACTCAGCACTCAGCACAGTTTCCTATTGGACCCCACAACAGAAATCTCTCCGTTGGCAAAAACAGCCACGAAATTCTACCCATTCCAGTTTTGTCTGTCACCACAAGTGATCCTAAGGGGATCTTCCCTTTCCTCCCATGTTATATCCATTGATTCAGAAACCTTTCAGACAGGATCCTGGCCAAAAGTTGTTTGGTTTTTTTAAAATCTGGTTGATCTGACACTGAGGTTCTATCCTTACTGATGGGGTTTTTCTTCAGTTGGATGCATATGAAGATTGTCTTCTACTTTTCTCCACAGTTCTCCATTTTACCAAGCTGGCCTTTTCACTGGCTGAGTGGCATGGCTAAGGCTGGGGGGGTGCTGTGTGCTTTTAAAGAGCCTGTAATCAAAGCCACATACAGGATACTCTTTCAAGAAGTTTCTATGCTGCGTGCAACATTTTACTCTCAGTTTCAAAGTTTGGAGCCACTCAGTTCCTGGTGTTGCAGGGGATGAGACTCTCCCCGTGTCCCACCAGGTCCCAGCGGAGGGATGAAAGCAGAGCAGAGAGCTCAGCCCATCTGCAGGGGCTGTTTCACCACTGGCCTGACCATGGCAGTGGGTGGGCAGACTCAGGTTTGTGCCCAACATTCCCCACTGGGCAGTTGTCAGATGAACCTGCAGAAAACCAGTGGGTAGGTTGTAGCACATGGGCGTGTTTGCATCTCTGAGAAAAGAATCACAGAGTGTTTTAGGCTGGAAGGCAGCTCTAGAGGTCATCTGGTCCAACCTCCCTACACAAGTAGGGACATCTCTACCTAGGGCAGGCTGCTCAGAGCCCATACCTGAAGAGAGCATGCCCTTCAGAAAACAAAAGGATTTCCACGTCCTGATGTCCTTTTTAGGATTAAGTACAATTTAAGGGTGCACATGGGGGCCAAAAGTACGTACTCTGGGACAAGGAGACACAGATCTGATGCTACCACACTCAGCCCTCCAGCGAAACCACCTCCCGGTGAGCGTGCCGTGGCTGGCCCCTCTTTCCCTTCAGCCAGGATTTTATTGCCTTCCATCCCATGAACACCCACGTGCTCATGGGACGGTGCTGTTCTCTGGATGGTTCCAGCTTTTCTGACATTGGCTGCTTGAGCAGAGATGGGGCACAAAGAGGAGGGGTGCTCTTCAACATGCAGTACAAGTTGGAACAGATACATCTCAGCTGAGCTCCTGTTTTCTACCTCCTTAAAGGTCCTTAAGCATCTTGCCCTCCTCCCCCCATGTTGGAAATCTCCCTGGGTAGATGGGAAGAGAACCACACAAAAATCTGCAAAAAGCAGGACAAAAAATTATAGTGCTAAAGGCTTCCTTCCCATTTTTCACTTTCGCCATCTTCTGTCTGATGTCCCTAAAATAGCCAAAATTCCACTGTTTATGTGAAACCTCATTGCCAGGAACTGGGCATTAGTTTTGCAACACTGGACTTTCTTGCAAAATATCCTGTGCTTCCTTGGTCTAGCCTTGAGGTTGCCTCCAAAAATGCTCTCTTAAATATCTCAGTCTTTCTGGCAGAGAAGACCCTGAAGAAGCAGCCACAAATAGGAGAACTTTCACCAAGGTCCCTCACAGGAAGGAAAATCCAACCCATTGACAGACCATTAATCTGCAAGAGTATTTTGATGATTTACTGCAGTCTGAGAACTTCCAGATGATGCAATAGAGAATATTTACACAATTTCAGGCCGGTGATGCAGAGGGAATGTGCTGTGGAAGGGGCCATTGTATTGCAAAATATGCAGATGGAGAAAGGGAGTCAGCAAGAGGGTGGGGACATCATAGGAGCAAGTTCTGCTGGTGAGTTCCTTCTGTGCAGTAAGTTTTGCTCTGAGAAGGCTGCTGAGCATATGGTGGAGCATGGGATCTAGTAACTAGTCCTGATCGTTCCCACATCAAAATAGAATTTGTTTAATTTTTTTTTGGCACAAAAATACATTTTCCAGTGCACGTGGATGGGGACACATCTGGAGAAAAGAGCAGGTGAGTCCCTTTATATACTGGGGTTCTGCTCCCACCTTCCCCACGCAGGAACTCGCGCTGTTGCTGTGGTACGGTCCAACTCTAAGAAAGGCAGAGTTTGGAGGGGGGTTGTCTGCAGTTTCTGTACTTGTGGTGCAACACAGACCTCCTCAGGTCACCACAGTGAATGAGAAGCCTGGTTTGTGTGTAGCAAGCCCTTGATGGGTGATCTCAGAACCATCAGTGTGACTCTTATCACTTCACTGAAGAGATGGGAGCTTTGCATGTCAAAGCAAGGTAGCACTTGAGGGCAGCAGGGTGTGCTGGTTGTTTGAAGAGGAGTGAGTGGTTTGGGAGTAAGAGAGACTGCCCTCGGGGTTTAAACCTTTGGTGGGTCTGCTTTTAGTAGTGATTGCCTTCCATGGTAATCTGTTCTGCTCTAGGAAGCTTCACAGCTTCCCTGCTGACTGGAACCTAGCAAATGTTTTTCCTGCCTACAAAAAGGGCAAGAGGGAAGAGCCAGCAAACCACAAAACTATTGGTGTAACCTCCTGGAGTAGATCATACTGGGTGCTATTGAAAGGCCTGTAAAGAACAATGCAGTCCCCAGGCACAGTCACTACGGGTTCCTGAAGGGAAAGTCCTGCTCAGCTAATTCAGTCTTCTGCTAGGATAAGGTCAGTGGCCCAGTGGATGTAGGGAAGGTGGTGGATGGACTTTTTTTGGATTTCAGTCAGGCTTTTGACCCTGTCCCTCACAGCATCCTTCTGGACCAGTTGTCCAGCTGTGAGATGTGCAGATTCAGGGTGCATTGGGTGAAGACCCTGCTGGATGGCAGAGCTCTGAGGGTTGTGTTGAATGGGGCCACATCAGGCTCATGCCCAGTCACCAGCGCTGCTCCTCCAGGCTCAGATCTTGCCAGTGCTGTTCAATAGTTTGATCCGTGATCTGGCTGCAGGGCCTGAAAACTCCATTAGCTCACTCACTGCTGACACCAGTCTGGGAGGTGGTGTTGGCTCTCTTGAGGGGCAAGAGGCCTTGCAGAGGGATCTGGATAGACTGGAGCATTGGGCAATCAGCACCAGCATGAAATGGAACCAGTCCAAGTGCTGCTTTCTGCACCTAGGATGGAGTAACACTGAGCACTGGTCTAAATGGGGAGAGGACTGGCTGGAGAGCAGCCCTGCAGAAAGGTCCCCACCATGTGAGAAGGATGTGAAGGTCCTTGAATGCACCCAGGGGAGGGCAACTGATCTGGTGACAGGGCTGGAAGGCACGTCCCGAGGAGCGGCTGAAGGCTCCGGGTTTGTCTCATTTGGAGAAAAGGGGGCTGAGGGGCGACCTCATCGCTCTCTGGAGCTTCCTGAGGAAGGGACTTGGAGAGGGAGGTGCTGAGCTCTTCTCCCTGGGATGGAGTGATAGGACCCCCTGGGGATGGTTCAAAGATGGACATTCAGATGTGACATCAGGAGGCATTTCCTTACTGAGAGGGTGGTCAAACACTGGAAGAGGTTTCCTGGAGAGGTGGTTGAAACTCCCCCAGCTCTGTCAATGTTTAAGAGGCATTTGGAGAAAGCCCTTAAGAACATGCTTTAACTTGGTCAGCCCTGACCTGGTCAGGACTAGCTGGTCATTTTAGGTTGCTTCCAATTGAAAGAGTTCTGTTCTCTTCTGTTTGTTCTAGGCTAGTCTCATCTAGTCCAGTCTACCCTATTCTATCCATCCCATCCCTCCAGCCACTGGCAGTGCAGACAATTACTTTTCTCATCATAAGGGCAGTAAGCTCTGGGGCAGCCTTCTGGAAATCCTACTGACAGAAGAAGATAAAATGGATCACAAAAGGGATTTTTCAGCAAGTCTGTGATAGCAAAGGGTGAGATCTGAGAAGTATTGTCTTCCTTGTAAGGCAAATGATGCCTGTAACTGGTGAGACAGGAGGGTACAAGATGTGTGGAAGTCCTGGGCCATTGGAACCTGACAGTTAATAATTTTGTTTGTCCAACCCTATATCTGGGAGGCTACTAAATAACTAATACAAGTCTGTTCTTGGCAAAGGGGATTAAATCCATAATTTCTTACCCTGCTGTGGAATTCAGGAGGCACAACCTCAGTGAACTGAAGGAACATGTACTTTGCAGTTTCTCTTATGCATAACTGTGAAAAGAAGGACTGGCAGTGAAAAGATGGAAGACGGGCACAGTTTTGACCCAGTCTGATCTATACTGGTTCCATCAACAGATGAAAGCAGGGTGGTGTAATGAGGAAGGGAATGTGTGATCAAAATCCACAGAATGATGTTCACTAGTCCAAAAGCTCAGGGCAGCACAGCAGCACGGTGAGGGTCCTGCAGCAGAAGCCCAGAATCTTTACCAGGGGCCTTCACACAGCTTAGACTTGGCTGGGCCGCCTCCAGTGTCTCTCCACTGCTCTGAAGCTCATGAAGGCAAACACATCTTCTATCAGAGGGGAGGTTTCCCTCCATCTGTCTGTTGGAAATGACCTTGCAATGTCATACCATGAACTGATTCCTCTTTAATGTGATGTCTTCAATTCACAACAGGCATTTATCCGGGTCCAAGTGGCAGACACTAGATGTGTATTTCAAGGAGTGTGGAATCCCAGTTCTGAAGGTTTTTTTAACTTAAATTTCAGACTGCAAACAAAGTGGCCCTTATTTGACTTGCAACACCAAAGGAAGGTCTTTTGGCACCTGCTGATGTGCCTTTGTTCTGCTTTAATTTCATCTGGTGTCATGTTAGCTTTGCAAACTCCTAGGGACAAGAATCATCTGCAGACCTTGCATCTGTCGAGGCACAGTGGCAGTAGGAAAATGGCACTGGCGTAGTCAGGCAATAATCCTAACGACAAGAACTGTGGGATCATAGTTATTTGTGAAGACAGAACAGCAAACCCCATCAGTGGAGTCTCACAAGTGATATACTTGGGAGTCCTGTTATGTTTCCAAGGAAAGTCAGCAGAGTGCCATCCTCAGGCTCCAGAGAAGGCAAAGGGATCCCACAGCCAGTGCCACTCACTGTCATGGGAAAGCTGGTTTGGTAGGGCCTGTCCATCTAGGAGGTGTGTCAGAAATGTTGTTTGCTGCTTGGTCTTATTTAGAACAGTTTGTGTAAAGGAACTGGTTTTGTAGAATAGAATCACAGAATCACAGAATCAGTAAGATTGGAAATGACTTTCAAGGTCATCAAGTCCAACAGTCTACTAAACGTTATCTGGACCACTAAACCATGGCCTGAAGTGCCACATCTGGATGTGTTTTGAGCCTCTCGAGGGATGGTGACTCCACCCCCTCCCTGGGCAGCCTGGTCCAAGGTCTCACCACTCTCTCAGGAAATAATTTTTTCCTCATATGCAACCTAAACATCCTCTGGTGCAACTTAAGCCCATTTCCTCTTGCCAGGGGATAAAAATACCTTCCTGTCCAAACTGATAAAAGTCATAGGAACAGACCTGGGTGGATGTGAAGCCCTCTCTGGCTTCCCAGGCCACCACAAGCTGCTCTTCAGTACAGATTGGGTGCTACAGAGGACAGAGCTTCTCCAGAGACACCAGAGCAGTCACGACAAGACCTTGGCAGCCCTTCAGACGCCTTGCCCTGTGGTCTGCTCCTTGCAGAGGGGCAGAGGAACTTGCAGAATCACAGAATATTAGGGGCTGGAGGGGACCTCCAAAGATCAGTGAGTCCAACCCCCCTGCCAGAGCAGGGCAGAACTAGAGCAGATCACTCAGAGGCATCCAGACAGGGCTTGAGAGTCTCCAGAGGAGACTCCACAACCTCTCTGGGGAGTCTGTTCCAGGCTCTGTCACCCTTACAGTACAGAAGTTCTTCCTCATGGTGAGGTGGAACTTCCTGTGCTCCAGCTGGAATCCATCGCCCCTCGTCCTATCGCAGGGCACGAGTGAAAAGAGGTTGTCCCTGTCTTCTTGACCCCCAGCTCTCATGTATTTATAGACATTAATTAGATCCCTTCTCAGTATTCTCTCCAGACTAAACAGCCCCAGGTCTCTCACCCTTTCCTCATAAGGCAGCTGTTCCAGTCCCTTCATCATCCTTGTAGCCTCCATTGGACTCTGTCCAGTAGATCTCTGTCCCTCCTGAACTGGGGACCCTCTTGAACTGGGGACCCTAGTGAACCCCTGAGCTCATCTTGGGCTACAGCTCCATACTGTCATCTCATCAGCCAGACTTGAGGTCTCCCTGGTTGCTTCCCTGCCAGCACCCTTCTGAACACCTCTTTCTGGGTTTCCTTCTTGAGGTTTCTTTCTTGGGACTTTCCTTATGCTGTCCTCACTCTGGTATTTACTCCTTGGTGCTTTTGTCTTTGTACTTCAGGAGATTTTTCCTCCCCAGAGATCTGGTCTGATAATATCCGCTGGTTTGGAGCGATTTGTCCGCTTCAGAAGCACCGTCTCCTGGTCATTTGCAGAAGGATGGAGTTGTACTTGGTATTTCGCTCCCATGGGGATTTACCTTCCTTGTGGTTCATTGTCACCGCTCGTCATTCTGCCCGTGTTGTCATTTCACTTGGGAGGTGAATTATGTCACCTGGGGCACATTTGTCTCTCCCTTCCACTGTCGTAGGATCACTCCCATTGAAATTTTCAGTGAATTGCAGAAGTTCTTTCTCAGGTTAGTGCAGAAAACAGCGGCTGTTGAGCTTTGAAGCAGAGTGAGCCTCTTCAGTCAATAGCTGTTCACCAGTGTTGGCCGGTGAACACATCGGTTCAGGTTTCTCTGCACAAAGCTCCTCTCCACACTCAATCATTTATGGACAGATGTGGATAAGTTTTAATTCAACTGAAATTCACAGTTATTGCAAGTCATTATTGAAGCTGGTTTTTCTTTTACCCTTTCTTCCCCTTTTCCTTTGTGTATTAATAGCCTTTGTGAGTGTTTTCCCCGTATTTGTTGTGCAGCAGTCACACTATCAGCCTAGTTTCTGAAATCATCTCCAAAATGTAATGATGGTTGAAAGACCTCCACGGGCAAACAACAAAATAGGAGTAAATTGGAAACTTTTCTGGTTGCCAGTAGTCATCTTTATTCCAAGCTCATCATTTACAAAGCTTGTGGTTGTGGCTTTAGACCAGTTGTGAACGGTGTCTATGTCAGTGTTTAACTGGGTGTAGTGGTTATATGTAGCATAGTTCTGTTTGTCTAGCGAGCTGTTCATTTCCTATCGCAATGAAAAGCTCAGAGTCCGATAGGCATTTTTGTATCTTCGGTCTTGTTCAGACTAAAGAGCGAAGCAAACCGCTGGGAAGTTCTAGGGATGTTTCGTGGCAAATCTGATTACACAGTTAAGATTTGGCACTTGAGATCACTTCCTGAATCATGGTGACTTGCAGTGACTGCTCGTAGTGTGCTTTCATTTGCTCGTGTTTCCGGTGTATAAAAGTAAAACATTTTAATGTGAGTAGCCTCAATCACTACTTCTGCAGTTTGCTTACTAGTTCTGGCCTGGGCACGAGACCACGTTGCGTGCTGTAATCTTGTTTAGCTGAGCTTACTGACCAGCCATGGTTTGTAGTCTCGGCTTGGTGTGAAAAACACTTTGTCCAACTGTCAGTCAGTGTTAATGACAGTTCTCATCATCTTCCAGTTCTTGACATTTCAGGGTGATGTTAGGCAATAGTAAAATGGATAGTAAACACACCGTTTAAATCACTTTGTTGTTGTTTTTTTCCCAAAAGACTTGGGAAAAGCACCTGCTTCTTTCTGTATTATGGGATGTTTGGCAAAACCTACTACCCAGGTATCCCCGTATGAGCTAGTAGCAGGGACCTGTGAAGAGCCGGATGTGTGCTTTAAGAGTAGATATTCAAGAGTAGCTTGTTAGTCTCAGGATCAACCATCTATTGACACAAGTAGATACCTGGAAATCGATTTACTGACCTGTTCTTGCATGGCTGAAATGTCTGCTGTGATGTAGGAGCCTTACTAAAGCTGCCAATTTAGTTCACATGCATCAGCAGTGGTAAGGCCATCGATACTGCCGCTAAACTTTGCCCTAAGATTGTTTGGACCAACAACAACTGCACAGTGCTTTGTGGTTTCGATACATTTTTGCTGTGAAAGGTTTGCATTCACTGCCAGAGATCTGTGGTTTCCAGAGCAGGTATTCTTGATGGTCTTAAATATAGGAAATGTGGCGATACGAACACCACAAAGGAATCTCCTGGGTTTTATGAAGCAATTACGTGGCTTGAACATTTATGGCACTTGTGCAAGCCTTGGGTGCCACTTGTCACCACCATGGAAGCTGTAAAGCACTAACGAGAGTTTGAGTGTCTCGTACTTGTAGGATGTATTTCCAAATTCTAAGAAAGACTTTGTAAAGTCTTATTATCATTAAAATATCAATTGCAGAATCTTCTCTTAGATCAACAAAAAGAATTCCCCGCACCAGGAGTCTATGGAGGAAGGCATGACAACACTTACCAATGTTTGAAAGTCTGAAAGATCAAAGCCCTGTTCGGTCTTGTGCTGTAGTAACGTGAGTCTGGACAGGGCACCAAAGTTTGGAGAAGGCTCGAGCATCAAATCAGACCAGAATCCCAACCAAAAAGGATGATGTAATTGCTGTGCAAAGCGTGCCTGTTGGCAGCAAATAGTGAAGCATTGATCTGGTTTTATCCCCAGACGTGTAGAGCTTTGCATTTTGAAGTTAAGTGCTTTAGATAATCCTTCAGCTTAATACATTGCACAATGAAGTGCAAGATCCATCTGCAGGGATGCTCTGTCAGTCAACTGGTCAAAGTCCCAGCTGATGTGTGGCTATCCAGTGGTGTCTCTGAGGGTTGTTTGGGGCTTTTTACCCGTTTCCAGAATTACACTTTGTATATATTTACATGCCAAACACTTTTCTGAGTAAGTGGGATGTCTAAAGATGTCTGCTCACCCAGATCCACATCATTTATGCCTTTTAAAGGGTTCAACGTCAAAAATTCCAGTCATCTAGTCCCGAGTATCTCGAGCTGTCAGGAGATGCCTAACCTCAGCATCATAACAACCACCCGAGCCCCATCTTTCAAAAATCTCACCTGAGAACAGCGTAGCGATGCCAAAAAGCACTGGAATCAAAACTTGCCTGGGGAAAACTCGTACCCAGTTTACATTCAGCCGTATCATCCATCATGCTCACGTGTGAACGCTCAGTCAGGTGTGACTGAAACCAATTCAGAATGGCTCCAGGCATATCAAGCATGGCCTGCAGATGGTATCATTCCATCCTAGTATTGATATTCCTCCCATCCCTCCCCCAGCCCTGCTGAATTTGCCGTAGGGTGTGTGTACACTTAAGCTGTCTCACACGACTCGGTGGTTAGTTGTGCTGTAACCGTGGTCTGCTGCATTCTACCGTGTCCTCTCATGATTTAGCCCAAGTTCAGCAGGAGATGGAGGCGTTACATCTACTGCCCGGGTGATCCGGTGTGGGAAGGCATTCTGTGTGGTTGGAACTGGGTGAGCAGTTCAGAAGAAAGTCACTCTCTCTCCTGTGAAATCATGATGTTTCAGGCTTTAGGATCTACCTGATAGCAATGAAGAATATTTTTTTCCCTACTCTATAAATTAAGCTTTTGCACTCAGTGCTTTTTATTTTTGCTAATTAATGACTTCTAAGGTAATACACTAAAACATCTTTTAAGGACAGTACTGTGTAAAAAAAAACCAAACCAAAAACCACAAAAAAGCCCCACAACAAAAAACCCCAAATCAAAACAAAACAAGCACCAATGTGACGTAAAAATTTATCTTTGATAGAGGTTACAAGATGTTCATCTATGCATGACTACTTTGCTCTCTAGAAGATGCCTCCACTTCAAAGCTTTGCTTTATTTGAAGAGGTAAACTTTAGTCAAGGCCTTGATGTAAGTTTGGCTTTTGCTTTGAAAGACAAAATTCTGTTTCTGGTGAGGATGGGAAGCTGGTAGATTTTTAAGACTTATGACATGATGCTTTTGAGTTATGAATTTTTGAGCGTACGAATTCTTTACTATCGTTTTGAAGTGTCTTTACAAGGCATGATGATTCTCGTTTCTGTCTTCAAGGATTTTCTCACTGAATGGAAACTAATGCTTGTAATTCTTAAAGTAATGCTAGTGCTGCACTTTCACAGAATCACAGAACGGTGGGGGTTGGAAGGGACCTCAAAAGATCATCCAGTCCAACCCCCCCGCCAGAGCAGGGTCACCCAGGGCAGCCCACACAGGAACAGAGCCAGGTGGGGTTGGAATCTCTTCAGGGCAGGAGACTCCACAACCTCTCTGGGAAGCCTGGGCCAGGCTCTGTCACCCTCACCATGAAAAAGTTTCTCCTCATGTTTACATGGAACCTCCTGTGTTCCAGT
>JANHGN010009015.1:0-22063 GCA_024605025.1 Megaceryle maxima
CTAAAACTGTCCATTGTAGGGGAATCCACCACTTCCCTTGTGACATTATTTGAATATCTAGTTGTTCTCATGGTGAAAAATTTTCTTCTGGAGTCCAATCAGAATCTCCCTAGGAGTAACTTGTACCCATTACCCCTTGTCTTTTCCATATGACTCCCTGAAAAAAGAGAGTCTCCATCTTTTTGGTAGCCTCCTTTTATGTACTGGTACATGGTAATAAGGTCTCCCCTAAGCCTTCTCTTCTCAAGGCTGAACAATCCCAGTTTTCTCAGCCTTTCTTCATATGGTGGGTCTTTCAGGCCTCTGACTATCCTCATGGCCCTTCTCTGGACCCTTTCCAGCCTGTCTGCATATTTTTTGTATAGTAGGGACCAAAACTGAACACAGTCCTCAAGGTGTGGTCTGACTAGAGATGTAGAGATGAGTAGAGTGAGATGTCCCTGCCCATGTCAGAGGGGGTTGGAACTGCGTGATCTGTGAAGGTCCTTCCTTACCTAAACTGTTCTATGATGATTCTGTGATTCTATGTTGGTCCTGGTTTTGTATATCTGTAGTAAAATTAAGTATTTTTGATATTGTTACATTGGCAACCTCAGCCTTCTATGTTATTACTGATATGATTCCCTAGGTTACAACTGGCCTTAAAGACTTTTCTCTCCACAAGGTCTCCTAGTGCTCCCCCTTCAACTCTGTACAAAGCTGAGCCATGTCTCAAGTAACTTATCACCCACAATACTTATCACCCACCTTATCACCCACAATATCCAGTTTTTCCTCATGATGTTATCAATTACTTCTGGCAGCTTTTTAGAATCAAAGAATAATTTAGTTTGGAAAAAAACCTTTATGATCATCAAGTCCAACTGTAAACCTAACATTGCCACGTCCCACTAAACCATGTAACATGTCCACCAATTCATGTTCAGTCGTTCCTCACACCCTGCTTCACAGTGTAACCTAAGGCCAGGAGTGAAACAGCAGCCTAGTAATTTGTGTGCAGTCCCAGTATCCCTGCAACTTTCATTTGCGGTGACAGAACCCTGAAAAAACAACCTCATAACCACTATTCCTTCTGAGGTATCTCTTTTCATACACATTGTCATCTTTACATTTCACAGTCCCTCAAGAGTAGAAGGTACAACCCCAACCATAATTTAGGCCCTAATTGTGCATCATGTCCAACTCTGCTTGCATGTAAAATCACAGAAGAATTGTGTAGATACTTGCAGCATCTGTGTTTTTACTTCAGCCTAACCACAGAACAGAACCTTCTTGCCCATTTGTTTTGGCTTTTTAATTTTTTTTTTTTTTACTGGAGAAAAAACACAGAAAAAACACATTTGCACAAACCAAATTCTGATTACCGAATCCTTCTTCTCCTCTTCATATTGTGCACGAGTATTGCGTACCGTAGAAGAGAAAATATTACTGAACGTTTACCTGTCTCTCTGAAAAGAACCAAGTGAAGAAGTAGAAGACTAATGCTTTAGGTGGATGCACACTGTATTACATAGCTTATTAGCAGGACAGCTGGTGAACCATGTGACTTTATTTGAATATCTGCCAAATAGATGCCAGGCTATGAGCTACAGCCATTTAATGATAGAACTCAATAAAGAAAAGAAATAAAAAGTATTTTCGCCCAACACCCTGGTTTACTTTTGGGTAATTTTACCTTTCCTTTAATTAACTGTCATAGTGGCTGTATAAACAAAATTTGTGCCAATTAAGCTAAGATTTAGTCCTGCCTCATCCAGGACTTCATCATCTGGCTTCTCAAGTATTCTCTTGGGAGAGGTGAGATATGGTTGTGAGGGGTGAGATGATCTTTGGTCTAGCACTTGATGGATAATTTTAATTCCAAAGTACTGCAGGGTGTAGAGAAGGCACATTTCTTTTCTGAATAAACAGGAAATAGAAGTTAAAGCATTATCCAGAAAAAAAAAATCCAAAACCATGACAAAAAACAGCTTTATTTTTTGTTACTTCTCTTTGTTTTGTTTGAAAGAGTGCAGATATTTACCTTCAGCATGAAAATCTCTTGTATGGTCACTGAAGAGAATTTATTGTTGACTAAATTCCACTTCTCTAGAAGTTTTAAGATGCACTTTGTCCTTGGTGTTTCTTTTTACTGGCAAACTCTCCTCCATGAAAATCTTGTACTGTTGAATCTCATATAGCCATATATAAACTATTTCATGTCCTGTATAAGAAATTTCTCTAGGAACATGTAAACCAAAGAAATTTTAATTGGTACTTTTCTTTATACCTGCAAACAGAGGAAGAAAATGGATTTGAGGAAAGGCATGCCATTTTACCTGAAGGGATCTCAGTCACGGAACACTTAGAGCAGGGTCAGGTAGCAGAACCTCATCAAATGGAATGTCTCCAGCTGGTGGACTTGCTGTGTATAGTCATCATGGAGGCAGGTATTCCTGGGAGCCCATGAGGGCCTAAGGATCATGAAAGAAGATGGATCATGGTATTGGGGATATTGCTGTGGAATTGTTTGTTAAAGATGATAGGAGTTCCTCTTAAGGAGGCAGACACAAGCCAAGTTCCCTAAAAACACTGCAACCACTGAATTGCATCAGAAGCGGAGATCCTTGTTAAGAACCAAGACTTTGCCTCTGTACCACACATACTTTTTCTCTGCTCTCTCAGGGAGCAGAAGCAGAAACAGCAACAAAAACCTAGTACTGCCTTACACATACAGTTTTATTGCTACTGCTGCTCATGCTCTATGAGTGAAAAGAATGAAATAAGGAACTACTTATTGAAACAGCACAGGATAAGCAGGATATACTGCTGAGCAAGTTTACCCTCACCTTCACACATGGAAAATTGCAATGGTGAATTTAAAAGTATTTGCACCACATGATCCCCAAATAATAATGATAAACTAAAGCTCTGTTACTTAATGTTATGTATAACCCTATCCTTTCCAATGCATTCATTAGTATATAAAACCAGTGATTATATCCCAAACATTTGCTGTGAAGTTTGAGGCTTTAATTTTAAACTGGACATTATTCTTAAGTGAATTAATCCCCAGATTCTTATGTTCTTTATAAATGTTTTAATAATTTCCAAAGACTATTTATATACTTTTCTAGTATATATAAATTATCCCTCATTGGGACAGAATTAATTATAAATGTTACAAAAATAATGTTCATTCTGCAGGGGTAAGCTGTTATTAGTTACTAGAGGCAAATTTCCAATGAACAAAGATATGTTGGTTTTCTAGCTGACACTAACACCCATGCAATGAAAGCTTCTCACTGGGTTATTGGGTTGGGTTTTGTTAACAGCCAGGATTTTTTCTTTTTTCTTTTTTTTTTTTTCTTTTCCCCCTATTATACTTTGCATTTTGGGAATTGTTTGTATTTTCTGCTCATTCACAACCTAGAGCTTGCATGAAAATCAAGTTGACAATTCTTATTTTTCAGTTTTATTCAGACACTTTTCCTGGCTTCAAATTATACTTAGGTCAAACAAAGGAAAGGATGTTCTTAGTATGAATTTAAATGGTCTGGATTACACTTCTGAAAACTATTGGATTTTCTGTTTGTTTGTTGTTTGGGGTTTTTTTTATATATATGTTTTAGTTGTAACTTTTGAACATGAAGTTCAAAATTAAGCAGACGATATTTTTTTCATGTTTATCTAGAAACAGTATATATCTGGAAACAAGAAATAATTTTTCTATAGGTCTGAGTTGGAGGTGATAGATTAATACTTTTCTTCTTCAGGTTAAAATATTATGAAGAGTATATGGAAAAAAAACCCCCAAAACTGGCACATGATAACTGATAATGATGCCTTCACTTTTGCTTGAAATGAGTCAAACTAATGAAGATTTTTATGGTTATGGAACATGGTTTAGTATCCACAGATATCTGTGACTCATTATGATTGGTATAGGAATTGCCAAGGCAGAAAGCATTCTTTCTAAAAGACTGGAAATTGAGGGTGAAGAATAAATACTTACAATGGGGACATCCTTGTGTTTATTTATAGTACTTTAATTTAGACCAATTAAAATTTATGTATCTGGATAAAAGTTTTAAAGTTTTACAATGACTAATAGATCTGTTTGAATATAATCTCAATTGCAGCCCCGTGTGGAGTTTGACTGTTTTCCATGCTTTCAAATCATATTGGTAAAAGAGTTTGAATTGGTCATCTTGTATATTCTATTTTAGTAGAACCTGGCAGAAATATGAATTTTGGTGTTCTTCTGATTGGTATAAATAATGCTGCATATCTCTGTAAGCTAATTTAGCATGAATTAATTCTTTACCTTGATATTTATGAGTGCAGCTGTAGGCCATAACCTAAAGTCTGGAATAAATTTTCTGTGAAAGTGAAATACTACAGGAGTTTTATGAGCCCCAGATCATATAAAGTGTTTGCAAAAATAGAATGATTAAAGGATGATAAAGCACCAGGCTCAGATAAATTGTTCTGTGGTATGTTTGGGGAAATAGAAAAGTCAGTGGCAGATATTTTTGATAATAAAGTTACAGAGGTGGCTAAATGTGTTTCTCTCTAAAAGTTTAAGAAAGGATCTATGAAAGACTTCCAACTACAGATCTGAAAATCACACAGTAGTCTGATGAAATGCTTGAATGAAGCACATGAGATAGGATTGTGAACCATTTAAAAAATTGACATATAACTCATAAGGAACATGACTAATTTGCTTGATTTCTTTTAATACTGTACATTTACTGAATTTGTGAACAATGGTGTAGTTGTGGAAATAAATAATGTGGATTTCAGAAGCATTTTTATATGTCATTATACAGAAGTGCATTTCTATGCTGTTAGGCTCAGTGTTTTAGCATAACTACAGGAAAGGGATTTTATGCAATAGCTAAAAAACGGGCCAGAGTTACTAACCAGCTCTCCTTTTTATATGGAAACGTAGGACCTTAGCACCTGAAGGGGGATGAAAGGTGGCTCCCCAAATATTTCTGAGCTTATACATTCATTTAAAAGTTCCAGTCACAATTTCTTAGCTTTCCTAAACAGTATGACATAAAATTAGAAAGACTTCTTAGTTTAACTTTATCTTATTCTTGAATAGGGGATTCTGTATGAGTGTCCTGATTTAAGTTTTTGCTCTATCTATATTAATAAATTTAAAAGGTTAAGGGCTCATTCTCTTGCCTTGATTGCAAGTGATAGAGCACATCTCCTCTCCATTCACATACACCGTCTCCTTCCCTCAGGCAGAATGGCCACAGTAAATCTACACAGGAATAGCTTCCAGAATTTCCATGATATTTCAATATATAGATTAATAAATTATGGATGCCCATTAGATGAGGATATGTATGTGAATGGAAGAAAAGGAAGAGGAGGAACTGCATGGAGATTGATGTTTATTATATCAGAATGTTCAATAGGAGATACTAGTAATGTTATGTGCCAGGTTACATTCTCAGAAACCAAGATTACTAGTACAGAATTCCTCATAACTGGTATGTCAATCTTACTGTGCTTAGATTTCTAGAAATATCCAATTTGTACTAAAAATCCTACAAAGCTTATTAAAGGCCTAAACATAATTTTGAAACAAGGTATTATATAATCAAACTAGTACTTTTGTTCCTGTACAGACAGTATGTGGTACTCGTTAAGCTGTATGAGTGCATTCAGTTGACTGTAGAATAGCAGAGATACAAATATTTTTAAATGTGTCAGTTCTAGTTTCTGTGACAGTTAAAATACTGCAGAAATAATGATAAAAGAGTGTATCAGGTAGCATTCCAGTGACTGGAGAGTGTGTTGTCTAATGATTAGAAAGATCCAGTCTAACCTTGATGATTGGGGAAGAAGTAGGAGGATTGGAAATTCAATGAGGTATGTCAGATCCTATTAGTCTACATAATTTCCCCCTTGCTGAATTGTGACAAGGCAGGACTGTTACTGCAATTGAGCAAATATTCATAGTAAATAATTAATTCAATTAATTATTTTTTTATAACTATGTCAGCAAACAATTATTTTCTTTCACAAATTTATTTTATTTTCCTTAAAAGTCCGTAGCTTATTATTCAATATTCATGTGTTGTTACTTAGCAGTGATTAGTCAAATAAAAGATAATGTTTCAGTTTTGTTACTTCACTCAGTACGTGTAATTCAAGTTTATGACAAGAATATTACAAAAAAAGCCCCATGTCTTACTTAGTTTTCTGTTGACTTCCTACAAATAAAATGCCAATGAATCATAAGAACTCCCATGGGAGGTAATAAAGAGTTTTATTATAATAATTTAAATTATATCACTAAAATATCTTACAATAATTCCCTTTTTTTTTTTTTCTTTAAGCATGGTCATTTTAGTTTTTAACTGCAGTTTACTGTGGTCTTTACAGTACAAAATAAAAACTTCAATACATTCTGTCCTTTTTTTCAAAGCATTTCTCAACAGATTTATTGTACTTCCCATGTATTTGCTTTGAAAGGAGAAGAGGATTTCCTCTCATTTCAGTGTAGTGATAGATTAGGCTTAAAATTCCATTTCTTAATTATGCCATATTCCTACAGCTAGCAGATGTGTTGTGGTGGTAGGTTTTATTTGACACCCTCTTACTCTCAGCTTAAATATGTCTCTTGAAATTTAAGAATTCTGTCATTTGACTCCACAGTGATCTGTTACTCATGTATTAGCTGACAATCTGTGAATAAACATTATCCATTCTTAAATCATCTCTAAAGAGATGGGGGGATTGGCATTATGTTTTTGTTACCTGCTACAGTTTCATTTCATTTACGTTTGTGGTTTTCTTCTCTTCCCAGGGTAGTGAAAGTTGTTTTCCAGTGAGGGCATAGTATGAGATCAAGAGCCCAGATGAATGATCCTGAATGAATCAGAAACAAATTCATACCAGCAAGCAGTAGAGATAGTAACTAGCTGCAAAACAAGAGGTCATAATCTGAGGTTAAAGGGGGTAGTAGGCTGAGAGGCAACTCAGACTGTCTATTAAAAAAAAAATAAAATCACATATAGAACAAACCAGTGAGAAACACTAAAAAAGCAACTGCAGTCATGAACTGGGGAGAAGAAAAAAGGCATATTTCATAAATGGAATTATTATTATGGCTAAGAGGAAAGCAGGTGGCTAATCAAACCTCTTGACTTTTTGTTCAGATCAGTTTAAAGCTCAAAATCATAAAGGGGAGAAAAACCACAATTAACTACCAAAAAGCTATTCTACCTCACTGTTTAGGGAATAATCTAGATGACTTGCATGCTTTATTCTTAATATTTATGGTTGGGTTTTTTAAGACAAGTATTTCTCATTCTCAGTTTCTATTCATTTTTAGACTATACTGCATTTCAGATTGAATTTTAGATTTTGCCTGTTTACTTGTGTTCTAAGTTTGATTTTAGGAACACTCTTCCATCCACACAGTCTGCTTCAACAATAATTTCTTTGGTTTATTGCAAGGTTCTGTGCTCTAGCTGGAAATCTCATACCTCATAAGAAATATGTGATACAGCAATTAATTTATTATCATATAAACAGTCATGATACGAGAATAGAAGTAGGAGAAATAAATCAATTAAGTTTATATTTAATACTTTATTTCAATTTTGTGAAACGTGACACACTGGCCAAAAATCAACAAGAAAATTCAAATTATAACTTTTACTGTATTCATAACACATAACAAATAATGTTATCCATACCACCAGTGTTAACATAATGTTACTTGAGTGTTACCAGCGCTACTTGAGTTCTCATGTAAGAAGAGTTGCTTTTAAAGCTAGTATGTGACATGTTAAGAGATCCATATAGTAGACTACAAATTCACTCATCTATCTGGCTTGTGTTTCTTGTTCTGCATGATTTAAAGGGTATTGAGTACTGAATCAGAGTCCAACACAGCATTTTTTTTCCCTTCCAACTGAACTATCTTCCTCTCAGGAAATCAGTAAAAGAATATAGAATAAGCATTTGTGGTATTTGAGATGTATTTAACAGAAGTAAAGATGAAATGTTTAAAAATCCTTGAACAGCAACTTTCAGTGAATGCAGATTTAGCAGTTATATTATTTTAATGCTTATCTGTTCTCTTCAGAGTTTGAGGGTCCAAGTAAGAAGAAAAAGGAGAACCTTTCTCCTAAATAACTAGAAATCTTCCTTTGAACAAAGATTAGAAGTAAGGGGTTGAAGAAAACACAACAAACTGGTTTGAGAAGAAAGGTAGTGCTAAAAAAATAATCCTAGTTTTCACTTAGAATAATTACCTTCAAGTAATTCCATTCATGTAGTGTACCTATGGGTAAGAGCTGAGAGAGGCTCACATTTGATATATGGAAAAAGCATTTTTTGTGGCAAACTATTAACAGTTTGTTTCTCTGTATTTATCTTAGATTTGTCAGATGGAAAGGGTAGATAAATCTCCAACTGTGAAAAAAAAATCAACAAATTATTAGAAATCTTCACTATTATTTTCATTAGTGAAATCAGGGAATTTGATTTGCTCTGTTTAGTGACTTACTCCTTATTTGTCTGCATAAAAAATTTAATAATGCTTTTATTTAGAATGCATGTCCTTACTCATGCTAGAAGTATTTTAGTCATGAAGACTAAAATTTCAAAATTCATTTTCCCATTTGAAAAGTTTTAGTTATCCAATCATAGACAAAAATAACATCACATATTTCAGAGGAACAATCAAATGCAAAGAATGGTGAATCAATAATACTCTGAAAAATGTGAATATTTCAGTATCGACACAAAAATTAAATTAGTTAGCATAGTATGTTCAGTGCTTTTTCCTTTTTTTAATGAATAAAAACACTGGCATGATTCAGGGTGCTTTGAGAAGAATAAAGGACTGAATTTACAGAAAACATTAGACAGCATATTGTTCTACTTTTAATTTTTAAGTTAGAGTTGATGAAATTCACTGCAAGAGATAATAAGATGTGTTTTTACAAATATATAAACAACAACAAAAGAACGAGGGAGAATCTCCACCCTTTATTGGATGAGAGGGAGAACATTGTTACCAAGGAAGAGGAAAAGGCTGAGGCACTTAGTGCCTTCTTTGCACTGGTCTTTAATAGTCAGACCAGTTATCCTCATGGTATTCAGTCCCCGGAGCTGGAAGATAGGGATGGAGATTAGAATAATCCCCTCACAATCCAGGAAATAGTAGTGAAAGACCTGGTAAACCAACTGGACACCCATAAGTCTATGGGGCAGATGGGATCCACCTGAGGGTGCTGAGGGAACTGGTGGAGGAACTTTCCAAGCCTCTCTCCATCATTTATCAGCAATCCTGATCAACTAGGGAAGTCCCGGATGACTGGAGACTTGCCAAGGTGACACCCATCTACAAGAAGGGTAGGAAGGAGGATGTGGGGAACTACAGGCCTGTCAGTCTGGCCTTGGTTCTGGGTAAGATTATGGAACAGTTCATCTTGGGGGTGATCACACAGGACAGCAGGGGGATCAGGCCTAGCTGACATGGGTTCATGAAGGGCAAGTCCTGTTTAACCAACCTGATCTCCTTCTATGATCAGGTGACCTGCCTAGTGGATGAGGGAAGAGTGGTGGATGTTATCTGCCTGGACTTCAGTAAGGCATTTGGCACCATTTCCCACAGCATTCTGCTGTCCCAAGTGGTGTCCCTCAGGGTTCAGTTTTGGGACCAGTCTTGTTTAATATCTTTATCAATGACCTGGATGAGGAGATTGAATGCACCCTCAGTAAATTTGCAGATGACACAAAATTAAGTGGGAGTGTCAATCTGTTTGAGGGTAGGAAGGCTCTGCAAAGGGATTTGGACAGGCTGGAGTGAGTGACAGGCTGAGGTCAATGGGATGAGGCTTCACAAGGCCAGGTGCTGGGTCATGCACTTCGGTCACAACAACCCCAGGCAATGCTACAGGCTTGGGGAGGAGTGGGTGGAGAGCTGCCTGGAGGAAAGGGACCTGGGAGTGCTGGTGGACAGCCAGCTGAACATGAGCCAGCAGTGTGCCCAGGTGGCCAGGAAGGCCAACGGCATCCTGGCATGTATCAGAAATGGTGTGACCAGCAGGAGTAGGGAGGTGATCGTGCCCCTGTAGTCGGCACTTGTGAGACCGCACCTTGAGTACTGTGTCCAGTTTGGGGCACCACAGTACAAGAAGGACATTGAGGTGCTGGAGTGGGTCCAGAGAAAGGCAGTGAAGCTGGTGAGGGGTCTGGAAAGCATGGCTTATGAGGAGAGGCTGAGGGAACTGGGGTTGTTTAGTCTAGGGAAGAGGATATTGAGAGGAGACCTTAATGCTCTCTACAACGACCTAAAAGGAAGTTGTAGTGAGGCTGGTGTTGGTCTCTTCTCCTAAATTACTAATGATAAAATGAGAGGAAATGGCCTCAAGTTGTGCCAGGGGAGGTTTAGATTAGGAAGGAATTCTTCACTGAGAGAGTTGTTAGGCACTGGAACAGGCTGCCCAGGGAAGGTAGTGGAGTCATTATCCCTGGAGGTGTTTAAAAATTGAGTAGACGTAGCACTTGAGGCTATGGTCTAATGGATAGATAGAAGATAGGATAAAGGTTGGACTTGAGGATCCTAGAGGTCCTTTCCAACCCTAATGATTCGATGATTCTATGAAATTAACATATGTCTCATTTCCGATGTTTTGTTTCAGGAAAGTTCATAGACTGCCTATATATAGGACAAGATTATGAAGTGACAGTATCACAGTACTTATTACTCAGGCAAAATGAATTTGCACTGAAGACAGATTGTAAGGGAGTTTCCATAAGTGGCTTAACTATGGGCTTTTTTAAAATATGCACTCACTTTCATTGGTTTTTTTCCTTTATTTTTTTTCTCTGAATTGTCTATAGTCATCTAGCTTTTCTTTCTTTTTGCTGTCTTCTTACTTCTCTTAATAAAAGACCTCTTAAAAGAATGTTTGTGAAAGAAAACAATTGTCTCTTAACTGAGTACTTTTTCAGAAATTATACTCATGTCACAATTGTACTTCTGGCATTCAGTACTCTCATAAAGACACAATGACCAAATACTACATTTGTAATGTTTTTAAGCAAGAACTTAATATGGACTTGATATGGACTGAATGTTTTGGGTTTTGGATTATTTTAGCAATAGCTAACTAAAAAAACATCCCTGTTGCTTTCCATCAAGTAGTTCTATAGACTACAGAATGCCTACACATGGGGTAGTGATATATATAATTAATAGTACATGTAAAGGAAGGCTGTAGGTACTTTGGAAAGTGAAACAGGTTATAAGAAATAAATTTTTTAATTATGTTTTGACATTAATCTCTTCAGTGATTAAAAAAAAATTTCTGCATATTTCTTAAAATGAGGATATTAAACTAAATAAATGAACTATAAAGTACATTAGCAAAAAACTTTGTTCATTAATTTGAATGGGTAAAATAAATCTAATGCACATTAACAAATGGTGGCTTTATGGCTCATTTTCTAATGTCTGAATTAGAAAATGAAGCAACCATGGATTTCCTGCCAAGCTGGTGAACAAGTTCCACAGAACTTGTACAATTAATGCCTGGCAGGCTTATCCTTCATCATGACCTAGAATGTGTCCTGAAGTTCCAGGATGAAAGCTGAGATGTCTCTGCCCTTGACCCCTAGCCCCCAACACTTCATTTTCAAAAAGCTGAGTATCATTCAACAGAGTTGGTGGGAAACATAAGCTTTCTGTGTGAGGGAGCTGACAGTGCTGCTGAACCGAACATAACGTTCAGCATGAGATCAATAACTCATGGTCTCCTTTTGAATGGGATTGCTTTTCTTTTGTGCATGTAAGGGGAGCCTGGGGCTGAGCTAGTTACTGCGTTGGAGTGATTGAATGCAGAGGAATGTATGAGCAGTAAAACAGAGCTTGCCTGCCCTCCCCCTTCCCCACTCCCCCTTGTCTTTTCCTTTCCTTTCTTTGCTTTTTCTTTTGTTTCAGGCTCGGAGTCAGGAAAGGGGGAGAAGTACAGGTTCAGCTTGGATTGTAGATGTGCTCTGGTGTGCTCTCAGTTGACGCAGTGAACGTTGTTAAGTAGGGTCAATGTGCTCTGGGTGTCTGCCCCACCACATGGCTCCACCACACTGACTTGCTGCCTTGCTATCCTGGGGAAGTCAGCACTCAAATCCAGAGGCCGCCTGAGGAGACAAGTTAGAGTTTCTAACCTTTCTTAAGTGCACTTGCTTAGCATAGGACACAGACCTAAACACCTTCTTAACCTACAAATTAGTATCTTATCCTAGGGAGACAAAACAGTGGCCAGTGTAGAACTTAAAATTTCCGATGGCAACTTCAATGCAAGCTTTTAATGTCCAAGTAGATTCAATTTATATGACAAAATATAAGGACAGGGATAATGTATTCTTCCTAATACTGTCTCCTAGTTTCTTATCTGTTAATGTATGTCCTCTTTAATTTACGTTGATGGTAAGCATGGAATGGGTGCAAATAGCCAGGAGCAACTATGCTTCTCCTTCATCTTCAAGAGGCTAAAGCAAAAAAGATATTTCTGAACTTTACACAGGATATTACTGATGTAGTGAATCATTTGGAGAGATCACAGTATTTCTGTGACACAGATGTTAGTGTGTTTCAGTTAGGTCATACATGTTGAATGCAGAACATCCAGGAATTTCAAGTGGGATTTTGCATTTTTCTTAGCTTTACCTGATTTAAATTTGACTAAACTATTGATTATGTATTATATATTGAGTATAGTGTGAGATTTTAAACATTGCTGACAATATCTTTTATTTTATCACCTCTTGGACTGTTTTAACATTACCAATTAATTCCACTATAAACAGATTGACCTCTGCTGCAGAGGAAAGTTTTTGCTTTTACAAAAAAGTCTTTGCTATTGATTTTATTAATTCTGACTCTGCCTAACAGAAGTGGCAAAAGAAGAGAGCCCTTTGACATCATACATCTTTGCTCAGCATGGTTTTTAAAGCTTCCCTAACTAGTTAATTAAAAACATTTGGCATTGGTCACAAAGTAATGGTCACCTAAATGTATTGCTTGGTTACTAGTTTATACACTTGGAAGGTTAAAGTATCAGGATTTTTAACATGAAAAACACCCTCTTGTTATCACTATCTGCAAGTCTCAAGCACTGACTGTCTTTTGTTTGTCATCTTTAATTGTTACATTTTTTAATAGAGCTCTGTTATACACTAATATGTAGTGAAAAGTCTTGCATTTCATTGTTAGAGCAAATTTGGAGGAATATCAAGTTTGATACAGTTTTATTATTATTACCTTGGAGGTAAAAATCCTTCAAAAATATTTTTTCAGAAGTGGATAACAATAGTGAAATACAATTATATGAGTTATATAGACTACTTTTAAAATAACACTGATGTTTGAAAATAGTTTTATGTCTTTTTTTGGCTTCTTTTTATTTTCTTTTTACAATGAAGCAGTGTAGCATTGAAAATAACCAGAATTAGCAAAGTTACTTTTATTTTTTTATGTCAAAAGCTATGAAGTTACACATGGAAGAAGATGAGAAATCAGTCTATTGATTGTTCCAGGGAAAGGGTGTCTATAGAATCCCAACCTCAAGTTTAATCTTTTAAGGGAGAAGGAGAAATATTATAGTGAGAAAGATTTGAGAGGAATGAAAACCTTTTTTTTTTAGATACACTGTGATAAAAAGATGATCTTTGCATGATTAATTCCTCCATCTGCCTACCAAACCATTACTATGGAAAAACCCAGATAAACAAGCAAACAAACTCAATCCACAATGCATTTTACTCTTTGCAATGACCAAAATCTGACTAAAGGAAAAACTATCTTAGTAGACTGTCTGCAGAACAGATACAGGATACTTACTATAACTGAAGGAAAGGTTCCAATTCTTCAGGGACAAATGGGGAAAATCTCATTGATGAAAAATGTATATTCCAACATTCTATAAGAGACAGATGTAAAGCTAATAAATACAGATATCTAGATTCTTTCACAAGACACACCTGAGAACTCTCATGATTTCATTTGTTTACTTTAGTCAGTCTCTTCACAGAGCTGCCAAAGATGAACAAATCCAATAGCCAGTCAGCAGAGACAATGTCTCCTATTCTTAATCAGAGCAGAATTTTGTGGATGGTATGTGGCAAGGAGAGGAGGCAGGGAGACACTGCTGAAATGGCCAAATTACTTCATTTACTGCATGTTCAAAATGAGGGCAGAAGAAGCTACAAGAGTGCAATCCATCATCTGAAAAATACTAGAGAAGGTGATGAGAGTGCAGAAATCAGAATTCGTGAGCCAGAGGCTCGCACACAGACTGGACTAGACCATGGTGCTATCTTGCTACACAGCCAGAGAGATTTGCTATCTTCTACAAAGACACTGACACAGAGTTAAGAAATCAAAAGTCTGTCAGACCCCTAGGCAAGGGGTGCCCATGGTGAACCAGGGTGCCTGTTCCCTTTGTTACTTGTCCTGCCTTTTGCAGATGGAGGCTTATACAAGGACAGGACCAGACCATGACATACTCCCAGCCCCTCACTCCACAGCCATGAAATCAGACATTCTGACACCATCAAAGAAAACCATTTCACTCTCTTACCTGTTTTCTCCTAGAAAGCATTCATTATCCATGGAATTCCCTATAGATTCATACACAGATGCATATTTTTCCTATTTGGAATTTATTAGTAGAAATATTATAATTTATTGCATCAAACACAGGGCAGAATTTATTAAAGCTTTTTCCCAATAATGCATTATAAAGATTTTTTTTAAATGCCCTCAGATTCTCAGAAAATCATACATCTGAGTCAGTGATGGTAAGACAAGAGAGTTCATTTCCTAAACAGAGAAATACCCAGGGCCATTTGGGAGGTCTCCATAGTGCCTGAGATCCCCAGGCAGAGCGGACCAGCACAGTGCCACATTTATGTCAGCCCTGTCCTGTGCTGGTGCAGCAGCATTTAGCACAATGTGAGATGCCCTCATGTATCCCTCCTGAATGATCTAAAGAGGAATGCATTTTTCCTAGGTCCTGTGTCCTCTCTGCCACTTTCATGGACATCTGCCAGATACCAGTTTGTAAGAGAGCTCAAGTGGGACAAAGTCAGAGTGTTAAACACCTGAATTGTTCCCTGGTGTTTAGACACCACATTTATTGTTCTGCACCCTTATGCTGAGCGCCATTTCATTCTGCCCTGTCCCTGACAGCAAGGAGGACCAGAGGAGGTGGGATGGGACAGGACAGTGTGGGGCTGTGAGGTGACCATAGCTGCAGGCAAGTGGATGTCCTCACACAGACAGGAGCAACAGCAGGGTCTCCATGACAGCCATTTTTCCTGTGAATCTGAGTAATGGGGTTTGTCCATCCCACTGTGCTTAACAAGGCAGAAGAGTGACAACTCCTTTTCCCTAGACAGCTGAGTGCTGGACTTTCCATCAGCTCTAGAACCCTTGGTGATGTAATGGCTGTGTCACTGCAGACAGAACATTGCTCTGGTGGTTGCTGTGCCACAGGGCATTGGTGACACTTCCCAGGACAGGTACCAAAAGGGTGCTTGGTGAGCTGGGCCATGCTGGAGGTGAGCAGGCACCTGGGTGAGAGAGGGCTGAGGCAAGAGGGTGGGGAGGAGGGCAGTGAGGGGAGGGCAGGGCTGCTGGGCCCAGGCAGGGAGCCAGAGGTTGCCCGTGGCACGACAGTTGGTGGCTGCTCCTCCTTTGTCTTCCAGAGTCGGAGGCTGACACAAGGACAGGACCCGACCTGTTTTGTTGTTCATTTGTTTGTTTTTTTTCCTCTTCTCTTACCCCAATATTCTGGGAAGGAAAAGGTTATTAAAAATGTATCATTTTGGAAAATCCACCTAAACATGTTGAAGTCAAATGTTTCTCTTACAGAATAAACCCTGGGGAGAGAATTAGCAGGAATTACTGTATGGGCTACTTGTTTTGTATGCTTGACTGCTTGTCAGTTGGCAGAAATCAATGGTTCCTTTTTCACACTGAGGAGAGAAGGAAATGGGGGTCAAAACTTTTCCTTATGTGTAGTTGAAGTATAGATTAAGTATTGTACCTCTGTGTCTCTGGTGTATCCCCTAAAAATACCATTTGCCATAGCATTTAAAAAATTTACTTTTATACATGCATTCACAGTTGATTAATTTCTGTAACATTTCTGTTCCTGAATTTGTTATAAAAGTTATTGTAGCTTATAATAAATACATTTTAGGGCTAAAAGAAAGTAATTTATGCCTTATATTTAATTTTATTTAAGACTACTCCTTTTTAGCACCATGATGACTATATCCAAATTTAAGACAGCCTGTCTTTCTTTGTCTACACTGCCTTTCTTTTGACCCCAGTAAGACTACAGCATATCTGAAGAAATCCTACCTGTCCAACAGGTAAAAGAAATCTCCTAAAGGAGAATTCACAGAATGTAGTCATTGCATCATGTGGCAGTAATTCATTGTGTTCACTGGAAATACTAATTTAGTAAAGAATATTTAAAAGTAATTCTGTATTTCAAACACAGGAATCAAATGGAGTACTCTTTGAATTGCTAGAATGACATTATTTTTGAAGACAATTTTTGACACTAGATTATGTAGGTTTTTTAACATCCTGTGACTTTTGCATGAAATGGTCAGGTGACCACATTGTCAGCTCTTTTATACATGGATAAACAGATTTTAAATAGATGTACACCTTAATATCAAAGCTGCAAAATCCATTTTGGTTGGACATTTATTTGCCTGTCAGGTATTATGATACGGACAGTTGCATTTCCCACTATGGTGTATTCATTGCAGTGTGATTACAGAATCTGAATTACATTGTTGGCTCACAGGCATCTTTAGTATGTTATATATTTTGAAGATAGTGATCTGTGTTTAACCACTGTTTAAAACATGCTCTATATCCATTACATTATACTAAAGATCAGGGAAACTATTTTCACAGAATGAACACTTGTACGTTTGGCAAGGATGGCTGCATTATAAAGATCTCAGCAGAGCTTGTTGAAATCTGTACTTGAGTTTCACGTTATGGCCTTCACAGTGCCATAAGAGGATGTATTCTGTTGTTGATGATGATTGCTCTGAAGTCTCCTACTCCATAAGAGAAAAGAGTGTTTTAATGGTAGTACTGAGAGAATGGCACCAAGAAGAATAACATGTCCCTTGGTTTTATTTCAGTGCTGATATGAGAGCTGTGGATGGCAAGTGTAGGGAACTAACTTCAAGTCACGTTCAGTTTTACGCCTCTGAAACTTCAATCATTTCAGTGATGTGTTAATGTTAAAACCATAATTTAACCTCCATCTATGAATGTTTTCTTCCTGTCTCCTCGTTATATGGAGTGTGTCAGGGAAGGGGAGGGAGTAACTGCCCTCTGACTCCTGAAGGTCCTAGGATTACCACCTGCTACCCCCACTCAGTCTGCTCACCCTTAAACCCCCACTCAGTCTGCTCACCCTTAAACCACACCACCACTCAGCAGTAATAGTTCTCTAATAAAATTAAATATGGGCAAGTGTAAAGTGCTGCATCTGGGAAAGAACAACCCCATGTATTAGTCCAGGCTGGGGGCTAATCTGTTGGAGGGCAGCACCTGGGACTCCTGGTGGACATGATGAACATGAGCTAACAGTGTGCCTTCATGGCAGAGAAGGCCAGTGGCATCCTGGGATGCATTGAGAAGAGTGTGGCCAGCAGGTCAAGGGAGGTTATCCTCTCCCACTACTCTGTTCTGGTGAGGCCTCACCTGGAGTACTGTGTCCAGTTCTGGGCCCCGTGGTTCAAGAAGAACAAGGAACTACTGGAGAGGGTCCAGAACTGGGCCATTAGGATGACTGGGGGCCTGGAGCACCTACCATATGAGGAAAGGCTGAGAGCTGGGTCTGTTTACCTTGGAGGAGGCTGAGTGGGGATCTTATTAATGCTTACAAATATATAAAAGGTGGGTGTCAGGAAGATGGGTCCAGGCTCTTCTCAGTGGTGTTCAGTGACAGGACTAGGGGCAATGGCCATAAACTAGCAAATGGGACGTTCCACCTCAACATGAGGAAATACTTCTTCACTGTGAGGGGAACAGAGCACTGGAACAGACTGCCCAAAGAGGTGGTGGACTCTCCATTTCCAGAGACTTTCAGAATCCTCCTGGATCTGTTCCTGTGTGGCCTGCCCTAGGTTTCCCGTGTTGGCCAGGGGGTTGACCTCAATGATCTGCAGAGGTCCCTTCTAATCCCTACCATTTTATAATTCCATGAAGGTCTTCTCCAATGTAGCACAGAGGTAAGAAAGGATAAAAACCAAAGTAAACCAACTAAGTAGTGTGACCATTGAACAAGAAGTGCCTATGAATCATTTTGAAACTTTCCAACCATATATGAACATCATAAGTTTGTTGGGAATTTTTTTAAGATTAACATTTCTTTTATTATTGCTTTTTCTTTTTAAAAGCTTAACATAAGGAAAAGCTTCTCTGGAGACTTTCAGAACCCACCTGGATGCATTCCTGTGTAATCTGATCTAGGCAAACATGCTTTATCAGAGGGATTCAACCAGATGATCTCCAGAGGTCCCTTCCAACCCCTACCATTCTGTGATTCTTTGATTCTTTTTTTGTTTCCTATAATTAAAAATTTAAATAAATTATTTTTAACTCCAAGAGCTGCAATTACATAACATTCATGAGGTCTCACACAAATAAATTGAAATTCTGAAATTTAAAATTAAAATAAGTAACCTATTTTCTGTTTCCAAGGAGTTGCTAACTTTTTTTTTTTTTAATTTTTTTTTTCAAAATTAGTGTACTTTGTATTCAAGGTAATGAATTTTATGTCAAGATACAGCATTTTTACTTTTTTTTTTTTAACAGAATTTTGGGGTGTTGATCCATTCTGTGTCAAAGAGATTATATTTAGATTTATTCTTCTTTTCATATTCTTCATGATAAAGATTTAGTTGTGCATGAGGTGAGCCTTACCCAATAATATGTTTTTCTTCTGTTTTTATATTCATGGCTACTACATTGCCTTTGAATAGGTTAAAGAAACACTGTTGTTAATATTCATAGGATATCTTTCCCTTATCATGTGATCCAGACCAGCATAGGAAATCATGTCCACCCAGTTCTTACAGCTGGAATTACTCCAGGCTTCTTGAAATGATTTACCAGCCAAGAATGACTGTCTCCAGAATTTTGTCAGGTAAATCATTCCCCAGGCTCTTTGATTCTTAACTGTAAGCTGATCCTGTTTAAAAATAGCTGAAGTCTTAGTCTGATTTATGTAACATTATTGGTGGTGCGTGCCAGTTCCTCTTCACATTTTACATACCCATCTTTGGCAAAACTGAGTGTTTGCAAAAATGTATTTGACAAAATCAGTTATGATAAACATCATGATCTGACAAAGAGCTAGCCTGCTTTGAAAGGTTTAGAGCCTCCAGATAGATACAAATAAGATAAGAGAAAGCAGACACATGCTAAATCATCCAACAGCAAAGGGGATACTTTATGGAAATGAACTCGCACGATAATAATTTGAATTTGACAAGGTGATAATTAAAGTCCCTAGATAGACTCTTTCCACATCTGTATGCCTTTCAGTGAAGTTGGTTAGCATACTAACTACTGTTGGAGAATACTAAAAAATATTCATGGGATGTTAAACTACATATTGTTATTCATTTCAATTTGTATAATAAATGTAACAAAATGCAATGCGTATAGTATTACACGAGAGGTACTAATCTCTATTATAGACTTATTTTAAAACACACTGATTCCATACTAGGCTTTCAGATGCCAGTTTTATCCAGAGAAATTCAAGAGATTTGATGTTAATTAATCTTTCTGGCAAGAACAACAAGGTGATGAATTTCTTTTGAATATGAAATACTGAGGTCAAGATATTTTCATTGCAGTAGCTGGAATGATTTTATATTGTAGTTTCTGAATAATGACTATCAATAGCTAATTTTACTGGAAATACTTTAATAGCAACTGACTTTATGGAAAAGCTTTGAAGCTTACATCAATAATAAAAGGTTAGTTGTTAACTGGTGATAGAGCTTTTTGGACCAGCTTTAAACAATTAGCCCCAAAAAACTATTGATGGATTGTTGAAAAGCCAGTAGTCTCTCCTGTGGAATTACTCTGTCAATGGGAAGGTGTTCATATACTTCTATAAAAGATGCTTTCAGTTTTCAATGTAAATCCTTTCTGTTCCCTAGCAGATTTGGGTGTCAGTTAAATTTTAGGTTGTGTTAAGAGTACATTTTTTAAGCAACAATTCTGCTTGTGCACACTTACGTGAAGTCATGTCTTGGAGTGGTCTCAGGGTGCCAAAAATGGATTCACTGCAGCTGAAACAGTAAAGGAATATGTGTTGGGGAGCTCATCTAGTGCATTCCAGCTGCAGATGGGTATCTGGACCCTTGGGACCAGATGAGGGCTGCTCTGAAGTGAAAACACTCCACATTACCTGTGGTCATCAGGTCCTCAGCACCAACTGTTCTGCTCTTCAAATCCACTTTTAACGGTCTACATTAATTGTTTCTGTAGCTATAGTCTCAGTGTGATAGATAAGAGGAGAGTGCATGCACATTAAAAACAACTACCAGAAGCACTGTGGGAGCCTTCAAGTCTGGGGAATGACTGGCAGCACCATCTGGAGAGAAGTGGGAACATTGCCACTTAAGGTAAAGATTTAGTGTGAAGAGCTCAAAACCCTGGGATAGCAAAGGATTATTGAGTCTTCCATAAGATTGTCGTCTTGGAGTCAATGGAGTGAAAGACAGAAAAATCACTGTGATACGAAAATGACTATATGACCAAGAGGGATGTGTTTAGCTTTGGGGTTTTTTTGTTTGTTTGGGGTTTGTTTGGTTGGTTGGTTGGTTTTTATTATTTTTTCTTTTCTGTGCCCCTAAATGAAGGAATACTATGCTTTGACATAGCTTTTCCTTAACTTGACATTAATCTGTCATCTTTTTCCAGTAGTAACATAATTATCATATAACCAAGAATTTATGAATCATTTTGCAGTGCTACATGTTTTTGTTAGCATTTAATGCTGTAACTTAGCACATGGTACTCTTATTCTGTGTAGTGATTCTCTCATTTAACTGTGCCAAAACTTATTTACAACTTGAAATATTTCTCCCTGACATTTTTATTCTTCTTTTCCAGTCTTCATATCATCACATCACTACAGAGACATGGATATCACAATAAGAAAAAAGGCCATTTTTTTTGCAGCTTGATAGATTTTCCTCTATCCCTTTTCCAATTTGCTCCCAATCCTTCATTAAAACAAAACAAAACAAAATGAAACAATACAAAACATCATGTTGTTCTGTATTGTGCTAAGTCAGTAGCTGGTAAAGGACTAAATATCATTTAAGCTTGTGTTTGTTATGGTTTCCAAAAACATACAACACCTGCAGTACTTCTTGATCTTGACACATTTAATTTCATATAGTTTAAGAGTACATTTAAAATAATCATGACTGCCAGATCATCTATCTGGTAGTAGCTCTTTTTTTACTAATTAACTGCTACACGATTGTCTCCACAGGAGGGTACATGAGGGTACAGGTTAAAAAGGGTTAAAATTCACAGGGAATAAATATTTTCTATTACATTAGCATCACAAAATATGCAGTCATATGTTTATATTTTAAGGGAAATATATATGCATTAACTCTACTTGCCATCAGTAAAAGAACTTTAGTATTGTATGTTAACCAACTAAATATTAAGTTAATACACGGACACCTTTTGCATTTAATTTCCTTGGTTTCAGTTTCAAAAATGTGAAAAGGGAACATGGTTTCCTGCTTTATCTCAATTCATCAATCACCACTCTACTTTCTAACTCCTAAATTATATCATACATTGCATTTTCAGCTGCTTTTTACCTAGCTGTGAACAGTTGAATTAACTCTGTAATGCACAGTCCCACCTCGTAATATAACATGCTATTGCTTTTTTGAATATACAATGCTTCTTTAAAATATTGGGGTGGGTAGAAGGGGGGGGAGGGGGGGG
>JANHGN010009015.1:22163-32947 GCA_024605025.1 Megaceryle maxima
TTTTTTTTTTTTAGAAATAAACTTGTTGTTGAAAATGGGGGGGGGGGGAGGGGGGGGGGGGGGGGGGGGGAGGAGGGGAAGGAAAGGAAGAATGCCATATCCTGGGTTTAAATCATGTTACTGTCATAATGCAAAGGCTGAGTCATCTGGAAGAAAATATTAATTACAACAAAAGCATTTACTAGAAATTCAGAAAAATGTATCTGGTTCTCAGATAATTTTGAGGTTTATGTTAACATTAAATAAGGGAGAAAAGTAGCAAATAGCCCAAAGTAAAGAATTTAATTTCCTGATGCTGAAAATGACTGAAACATTGGAACAGTGACCTATATTGTAGGTCACAGAGGGGAAAAATGTCTTTTGAAACATATAAATATATATATATCTATATATATATGTATATAGATATATACTGGTGTATACTGGCGGCATTTAAATGGCATTTGGACCTGGTGCTCAGGGATATGGTTTAGTGGTGAGCTTGCAGTGTTGCGTCAAAGGTTGGACTAGATGATCTTGAAGGTTTCTTCCAACCAAAGACATTCTGTGATTCTATGATTTTGTATTTTAGTGATAGATGCCATGCAGAATATCATCTGGTGTAGTATGTCAAATTTGTCATCCGTTACTGTTGCTACTGTTTTAGTGAAAGAGACATTAGAGTTTTATTAAAACTTAACACTTCTGTTTACCTCATTTCAAGATTTGTTCAACACTGACAAGAAAGAGATTCCATTCAAATTTCAAATACTTTGCAAAACAGCCTTTTCAAGGAAGGAGAAAACAACTCAATACAACAGAAATCTAGTACCGGTGGAAAAAAAAAAAAAATAGAGTAAAATCAAAAGAAAAAATGTTAAGGAAAGAGAGAGAAAACTTGAGAATATACTTTATGGAAAGTTCCTTTAGGCCATACACTTTCAACCAGACTTAGTTTAGGACCTTGATTCATCTAGCATTTTGAATGTTTCTCAATATATATTCCCAGGTTTGTATTTTTTGTTTGGGCACAGCAGATGGCTAAATGTGGCCTTCAAATTATAGGGATAAAAATAGTCCATAACCTCTTAACACTGTGTCTTGCAAACGGGAAGTCTTTTTTGATAGTTTTGGGAAACGTTAAATGTGTGTAAAGTTCACCTAATGGCAGGAAAGATGATAAGACCCAGGCCAAAAAGCAAAGGCTAGTCTGAGTTGTCTAGTAGCCATTAATTACTGTATACTGCAATTAGATTTCACAAATAAGTGAAAGTGACTAATATTTTCCTTAATCTGAACTTCAGCTTGTAATATTTGCCGTAGTGCCTGTCAGACACATTTAGATTAATGGGTTCAACAGTAAAGGTCAGTAATAAGCCTAAGGGTACACTGAAAATCCTGACAGTAACGTTTGCCAGGTGTGACTTCTGGAGGTGGCCTGCTATCACTTACTGACCAGTAGCCCACAGATAACAGGAACAGTAAGCCTTTCACCACAAAACCCAGCTTATTTGATAAGAAAATTGACATTCCAGCCCTTCCAGACAGCACAATGTGCTCAGTATTTTCTGGGCATAAATGTATGGGACTACACGTATTTATTTATACAGTGATCTCTGTGTGTGTGTGTGTCTGTCTGTCTCCCCATCTATTCTCCCCAGCACAACGTTTTGCTAGTCTCAGTGGGACTACTGAGGCACTAAAGTATCCATTGAGCAGGAATGAAACAGCTTACATCTGTCCTTCGGGGGTTTGACTTAAAACAAGGCAGGAAAAAAATAATCTTGACTTCACATCCAGTGGTATTCTGAGGAAGAGAAAAATAGGCATTGTTTATGAAATTGTGTGGAAAAAAACCTTGGGATTTTTTGGAGAGTAAAAGTAGGACAATATAAGCTGATAATGCTTCAGGAAACTTCCATTAAAAGAACAGGAAAAATTCTATGCAGTTTATCTAACTTTTAATTTTATCTTTTTTCCCTGAAAAAAAACCAAACTAATTTTGTTCTCTATTTTTTTTTCTTCTGACTTGTTTTCCCCATTGTTCATCTGCAGCACAGTTTACTTAAAGCACTGGCTTTGAGGGGAGGGTGGTAGCATCTCAGGCTTCCCTGAGGGAAGAAAATGAAACCAGCACAGTGCAGTAATAGCATGCAGAGCACTTCTGGCTGCTCTGAACATATCTAGGACTTTACAACAGAATTCAGAAGCAGGGAACTGTTGGTGAGAAAAGCAGTTGGATGTAGTCAACTTGCGCTTCAAAGATAAATCATTCAAGAGCAAGGTCATTACAGTCATGCTGTGAATTTGGGGCCTCCCAGCCCCTCCCTCACCACCCCCTAGGAATATTTTAAGAGAGATTAGAAGTTTACAGCAGGATGAGAAGACAAAAAGCCACCCTATTCAGGGCAGCTCTTTGGAAGCCAGGCACAGACGCATTGTCTTTTTTGCAGTTGCATGGGGCGGCAGGATTTCAACCCTGATGTCTGCCTTCTCCTCCGCTGGCTCCCTGTCAGTGACTGATCACTTTCAGCTGCACCATCCAGGAATTCACTCATTTCTAGTGATGAAAAGGTTTGCTTTCTTCAATAATCACCTAGGCAGGCTCAGCTGCCTGCTTTTGCGTTCATGGGAATATTAACTTGCCTGGGAAGCCTTTCTCTGGAGTTGGTTGCTTTTTAATTAGAGTGCCTTAAGAGAGAGACAGTGTTGTATCTACAATGCTGATGATAACCCTAAAGACAGAGCAAAAGAAAATATATGAGTTCATAAGATTAAAACTGCATTCAGCTTGTACCAAATGATCCATTTCAGAGCGTTAAGTTCCGACAGCCACGTGCAAAAAGTAGTGTGAGAGGGCTGTAAATGAGGACTCTGCTTTGTAAAACTCACTTCAGTGAGGAAATGAAGTCTCTACAGAAACAGAGCATAGTCCAGGGAGCACAGGTGGAGGAATAACAGTATTTTTTCTGAAAATGGGATAAAGCAAGATATTTTTAGTGGAGGTAGATAAAAGTTTTATAAAGGCAATAAAGGTAATAAACTGGAAAATGCCAATTAAATAATTTGGATATGTAAACCTGACTGTTTAAATTTGAAACCTTAGACTGAATTTGCTGATGTTGAGTAACTTTAAAAGAAGAAATTACAAAGCTCTAAGCAGCTGTTTTTTCCTCAGAAATTTCTGGAAGGTGCTTCTTGTAGATGACAATCAAGCCTTACAAAACCAGATAAAGGATCTCACCACCTGAGTTTTACAGCATGCAGAGATAATAAATCATAGAATATTAAGGAGTCTGAGATTTTTTTCATCATGTATTTGTCCCTGACAATGCTGATTTGCCAAAACTATTTTTCATTATATCTGTCAATTTCAAACATTAGGGAAATAAGCTTTAAAAATTATCAGAATGCCTTATTTTGACATTTTTATTGAAAATGTCAAATCTTATAGTTCAAAATTATTTTGTTTGGAAATTAAGCTAATTGTAGCTGTAAAAGGTTGACATTTATTGAATCTTATTTTTTAGGCTTTTCAGTTTAAAGCTTTTTTTTTTTTTTTTCTTTCCTGAGTCTTTAAATGTTTTGTCTGAAGTCTGGTTTGAGAAAGTTCTCAGTATCTTAAGCATAATCAGGAAAATCATTCTCCAAGCCATCACAACTTTAACCTCTTAAAATTTGTATATAATGCCTGAGTAAAATGATGTGCCAAATAAAAAATAAACAACTTGGCTAATAACTATTACACTAGTGGATCAGAATTCCCTGTTTACTTCATTCATATAAAACCTATGGAAAGAGCAGTCAAAGTATTGCTTACTTAAAAAAATATGGTATCAGATTCCTTATGGTGTAAAATATGCAAGCCTTCAAACACATTCATGAACCCTCATCTAGCTGAAAAATAATAGACTGGCTGTGCAAAAACTGTCTAGATATAATTGGATTCTTTGGTTCAAATCCTAAGGTCTCATTCAATTTTATTCAATTGTTATTGAAACAACCTCCTATTGAATGAAAAGAGATTTTATCATAGTTAAAAAGTAAACCAGGACCTCTGGATTTGACCTGCCTGTAGTGTACTGTCTATGATGTATTTCATGCAGTGCATGAAGAAATTTATGTAATAATCAATGCTGACAAGAGTACTGTGAGAACAAAACAGTCTGACCAAAACCTGATCATAGTTATCAGTGTCTGAAAAAATACCTATTGACTTTTTTTTTCTGTTTGCCAAAGTACCTCTATTTGCTTCCCAAAATGCAGTTGTTTTCTATGATTGATAAGTTCACTAGCTTTTAAGCTCATTCACATCCATTAGTTCTGCCTTTTTCCCCTCCCTGTTGAAAATCAGGAGCTGTCAGACTGAAATGTTCTTGCTAGACACAAATAGTGTCCCATGGGGTGGCAGAAACCACTCTCAATTGGTAAGAAATAGATTTCAAAGTGTTGCTTGTTGACACTGGTCACTCCATTTGCTTTACAGAAAATGTTGAAACAGAGGACAGACAATTACATAAACACTGATTTTAATGTGTCTTCCTAAAATGTTTGTTTGCTTTTTTCTTTTTAGACAAAGCAGTAATACTTTTGAGATGTTTCCAAGTAAATTAGTGGTGCAACAATGAAATCTATATGTTGATCCTTTACAGAACTAGAAATATTTCACATGGTGTTTGCTGTCGGGTCTGATCCAAAGCCCATTAAGACCAGTAACGCTAATCTTCTTTACTTTAATGAGCTTTGGGTCATATCCAGTATGTGAGCAACAGTCATCTGTATGCGCTTTAAACTAACAGAACGCATGATCCCACATGACAGAACTAAGATTGGTTCTGGCTCTGCTGAAGCTGATGGGAATTGTGAAGTCTTCCAGACTAGGATTTCAAACTTTATCTCTGGGATATAAGAACATGGGCTTCAAGAAAGCAGAGTTTTGAAGGAAAGGATAACTAGTGTTACAACAGAATCGCTGTTTATTTAACTGTCTTATGTGTGGCTACATCCACAGTATTTTTCTATTTCCATGTTTTCTACATAAAATGAATGACTAATGCATGTAGGAGTATGCATAGTTAATTTAGAAAACAGCCACAGCTTTTTTATTAGACATAGATTGAAAAGTAACTTACTAAAAAATATTTCCTTAACCATTTCAGGCTTTTTTTTTTTTTTTTTTTATACTAGTATGTGCATAATTGGTGAGAATATCACAATTGGAGAAATCACAATACAAAGTGTGAAATTATTTATCTTCTAATAAAGGAATTACTGTGATGAAGAAATATTTTGTTTTCAATTTTCTTTTAATATGTGGATATTTACTGGTGATAATGAAATAGTTCTGAGATATAAGTAGTTTATGAAAAGTGACAAGTGTGCCCCTTACCTAATGTATTCCAACAATCTATTTTATTCCTGACCTATCCTGTGCCCACCCAGCTGTCTGAGTTGCACTCTAAAAGGTTAGCTGCTTGTTTCACACGTTTCCCAGGCTCAGCTGCTTTGTCTCAGCAGTGGCTTGAGGAAAACAGTGACTGCAGAGATGTAGGCTGCTGGCCAAAAGGGATTTCCAGATACTGTTGTGCCACTGGTGATCTCCAGTGCTAATTGGGCTGCTGCTTCCTGATGCCATACGTGGTGGTTACCTACACCACAGGAGACAGCAGACCTGACTGAAATGAAGCTGTGAAAGATTAGGGGACAGTAAATGCTGCAGGAATTGTAGTTTATGGTTAACTGGCTGATGGATTATAAATACGGTATTGAAAACAATCAGTCAGGTATTTTACAGACGTACAGAAGATAAAAATACTTGGCTCTAAATGAGGAAGGACGTCTGATTTCTCCCATGTATTTTTGTAAACTGAATTTTAAAAGCACTTAACTGTGCTTTTAAATTAGTACTTGACATACACTAACTGCCATCATCTTTATTAATATTGTTGTTGCAGTTATTATTGCTGCCATCATCATTGCCATTATTTTAAAGAATTGAATTGCTGTTTTCTGGCAATTGGATTGGCAGACATACCACAGGCTGCATTTGATCACATTTTTATTCTTCACTGTGTGTGGTGGGGGAGAAAGGGAAGCAAAAGGCAGGTAAAAATAAATAAATAAATAAAATTGTATCATTGGATACATTATGTTTTCTAAAGTGTCCTCTCAGCATTTGACACCATTCAGAGGGAAGACTTCAGAACAGATGGATTTTTTGTTGGTTGCAGACTAAGAATTTCTGTAATATGCTCCTACATAACAAAATATTATGAAAAGCACACTGAGGTTTAAGCACTATCTGAAAAAATATAAAGATCAATCATATAATGGTTAAACCTCCAGTATGTTTTTAATAGTCACATGGTATTTTAAATAACAATTATCTAAAATCTTAATACATGTTTAAGAACTTTAACAGAAAACAATACTTAAGAGCTTACACTAATTTTTATTTCCTTACATTTGTTACATGAAGTAGTTCCTTATTGTAAGAGTATAGTCACCTTTCCTAACAGTGTTGGAACTCCACATTTTCTCACCAACCTCTGCTTTTGTTGGTGTATTGTTATTGCTAAACTGGAAGGCTAGCAAAGTGACAGGAAATTAAAAATACTTCTTGACATATTTATTAGGTATTAAACATCTTATGGGAGTGGTTAAATAACACCAAACATTTCATTTCTTATAAAATCCTTCTTCTTAGGCTAAATTCTAGGAATATACTTGGGCTAAAGAGGTAGTTGTTTAGGAAACATGACAGCAATTTACTCTTGTTCTGTAAACTAGAATATGTGATATATTTTTACTGATAAAAACAGTGTAGGTCTATTTGAAATCCCTCTCCTATTTCTTATCCCTATTTCAGAATATTGTATACCTCATATGTTAATTGATATTTGAGATAGTTAAACCTATTCTGAAATTTATATCTGCCTATCTGGATGAGAACATATTCCTCCGCTTATTTTTAACAAGTTTCCAACATATTTTTCCTCCTCCTATTTAATAAACTTTTTCTTACACCTTTTCTGTGAAACAAATGGTTTAATTTGATAAATTTTATATAAGCTTAGTTAATATGGGAATTCTCCATTGCATTTGAACTGATGAGTTTAATAATCAGAAAGAGTTCTGATGAATAACATCGTTCATAACAAGTTAAAAGGTCATAATCTGAATGTAAAAACTAAAGAAGTAGTAATCCCTTGAAATACATTTATGTTACTTACCAGGAGTGATTTTTTAAAAAACGTAAATAATTCTAAAAACTACACAAGGAATAAAACAAGTAATTGAAAAGTGCTACATAGAAAATGTTTTCAGAAAAAAAAAATGCAGGTTCAGATCTATCAACTACCACCCAAGTGACTCAGAATACATAGACTTCTATGCATCTGAAATTAACTATCACATATTAATAGCATACATGCTCTTCTAAGATGAAGTGTTTCAAGTCCAGAAGCTGCACACAGTACTATTCTGTGCATTATCTAAGAAGTTCTTTACAATGTGCAGGGCATATTGCCAGCTATTGGGGCAGCTATATAGTTATGAGACACAAGTGCTGTGAAAATAGCCAGTGGCACATGAGCAGAGGAATACCTGAAAAGTTCGTAATATCTGCAAAAAACCAAACTTGTGCTTGATTTTCCACCTAGTGCTGTACTATATTTTCTGAGACCTGAAACCAGAAATCCTTGTATCAGGCATTCAGGTAATGATGCATGCTAACTACTCAGTGAAATCTGTGATAATACATTTATTTATTTATTTGATTGTTTATTTTAAATGTATATTACATATATACTTATTCTCTTCTATTCAAGTTGAAAATATGTTCTCTGTGTCTGAAGGATCTGAATTGAAGTCTTCCTGCCTTATCTAGTATGGCAAAAAAAAAAGGTCTAAAACAATGAGTTAAAGACAACTCACTTGATCACGTTCTGATGATTAGGCTGGTTTGTTTGGGGTTTTTTGTATTTTTACATTAACTTAGAAACTTTAATTTGTCTTGCATTGTTATGTTTCCATTATTTTAATCTGTAAGAAGTTTTGTTGGTTGATTGGTTGATTTTTCTTCTAATATCATTACTGATGAGGCAAGTTGCCAATCACAGGCATACCGATCTGTTCTGCAGAGACTAAATGTCCATGTTGCCAGGGCTATCTCATTCTGGAGTAGACTTACGTATTCCAATGCAAAGCTCTTGGAGCAACACTTTTTGTCTACTTACCTACATGTCCTATAAGATGCCATGTATATGGACCTCTAGGAGAAATGCCCAGGAGGATGCATCCTGTCAGTGAGTAGTCCTTCCATAAGAGGTACTGTTGACCTACACATCAGGAATGCTTCATGAAGTAACAGGTTTCTCACTACTCCTATCAATTCATAGTTGCCCGAGTTTCATACAGGTTTAGAGACATCTGATGTCTGTCAGGGACCGTCAACTACTAGGGACACTTATCTGAAGTTATTTAAATCAAAGTTCTGTCAGGAGTGTAAATTACCTCTTCAGACTATTGCCATTTTCCTTGGCTACTCTGCATGCTGGTCATGTTCTGTTGGAAAGATTTTAGCACTAAGAAATCAGTTCCCACAGTTTTAAACTAGTTGTGTTACGCACCTGGAAAGATCTTGTAAATGTACAAATTTTGCAGAAGGTGAACAATTCACAGTTATTTTCTCAAGATGTCAAATCTTCAACAGTACCATCAGTCTCCTCCTTCTCTCATTTCTTTTCTCTTCAACTGATTCCTACTTTAGACTTTGACATCTGCTCAGCACAGGCAGGGAAGGAGAGTGGTAAGGATAAAGTGAGCCATACGACTATAAATTTTTACTTTTATAATCATTTAACACATCATGTTTACTTGAAAAATACATTTATTTCACATTTTCAAAAGCATTAGCAGCCGCAAATAAATAATACTTTGAAAAGTCTTATTCATGAACTTATTTTGAGATTTACTGTGATGTTGCAATGGACATTTTTTCATCCAGTTGATATTCTCTTGCTGCATTTGCAAATGCACAAAAGTCTATTGTTGGAAAGCTGAGATGTATCTCACGTGGAAGCTGATACTGCATTAGAAGTGTCAGTCTCATTTACATTGTAGGGGCAAAAAGAATTAGGAATAGGAGGAGGTCCGCATGACTTGATTGCATGGATCAGAATTTCCTCTGAAACAAAATGTTCTACTCCTGAATAAAGAGAACACCTGCATAGCTTCTAAGTTTTAGGTGATATCCAAAGAAAATTTCCTGCCTTTCCAGCTGTCTTCAGCAAGCATGATCACTGCCCTGTGGCCTGCTCTTTTCTGCATCGTCATAGGTCTGGGAGTTCAGCATGGTTTGGACAGGTACAGAGATTTTACCTTCAGATGTTTCTAAAGGTCAGAAGAGGATTTACCTAGTACCTAGTAAAGGGTAGCTACACAATATATGTTCTTTTCTATATACATCTATTTCATCTGCTGCCCAGGGTTTGCATCTCTGATTGAGGAAAAGCTACATTTATTAATTTGAAAACCATCTCTCTGCAAGACAGCTTAGAGAATAATTAAATGAGGCCATACAAGGCCATCCTGTTGACTCTGACAGGGTCTCAGGATCATGCCTTGCAAACCTTCCATCTTGACAGGGCCCTGCTTAGAATAACAGGGAATAGCATACAGAAAGAGGAGAATAAATAAAATAAACAATGCAAGCAATGATGATGGTTCCTACACCTTTCTATCCTGCTTTGGAAGGTGACTGGTTTAATGGTGTCACAGTTCTGAGAGTGTCTCTTTGGAAAGTGGAAGAGGCCTGGAGAGGAGTGACAAAGTGTATGACACAGCACAGACATTACAGATCTGATTCAATGATCCTGAATGTCTTTCCAACCTAGATGAGTCTATGATTCTATGACTACCTTGGAACATTCATATAGCTCTCTGTTATGCCTTAAGTGCTTATCTTAAAATAAAAATATTAAAAATTGAAGAAGTTATTATACTATTACAGAAAGCTTGGAGTAACCCTATGTTGTGGATCAAAGAAGATTCAGGACAGAATTTTGAAGTATGTGGTTAGAAATGAAAAAAAAAAAAAAAAAGGTAATATTTTGTGCATAATGTCTGTGTTATTTCCCCATATTCATTAATTTTCTTGCTCTTGCATATTTGTTAATGCTCACCATGGACCAATAACTTGTTTCCAGAGTGAAACTGTTAGAATGGTCATCACATGGACAAATATATAACAAAAAGGCCAAATGTAAAGACAGAAAGCATGACTAAGGCCAGGGAATGGTGATTAAGCAAGCTGAGTGAATAAAATTGTCATCATTGTGTTTTGATTCAGCCAAAAAGCCAAGAGGAGAGACAGTGTTCATGAAGAAATATCTACACAGAAATATCCATGTGCTAGTGAATTGTACTCATTACATGCTTTGGTGCATCAATTTTTTTCTTTTTCCTGAGAACACATAGAGCACTGGGCTAAATATTGTTCTGATTTATGACCTGTGTCACCCTACTGACATATAAGGAAGGGCAGAAATACTGCCATATGGTTAATAAACATGTTAATATTCAAAGTACCAGAAGAAAATTTATAGCTCACATATGAACACCAGATTATCTCTGTAGTTTTTGCTGTCATTTGCCCCTGTGTACTACAAAGAAAGGAAGACAATATACAAGTACTACTGACTCTTACGATGGGAGATACCAAGACTGCCAGCCTCGAGATGTGCGGCTGCAGAGCAAGCATTCCTAGCACAAAGCAGTACTCGGTCAATCAGCCAGCTCCTGAT
>JANHGN010009017.1:0-32674 GCA_024605025.1 Megaceryle maxima
GATCTATGGGATGTGTAAAGTAAAACATCTATTAGGATTGTCTTAGTTTTGGTAGAAAGGCATTTGTGTAAAAAATATACATAATCTTCCAAAGGTAAAAGGACACATTCAATCTCTACAGACAAGATTAAAAGCCAGCATTTGTCTCTGTGATACTCCTCTGGCTCTATTCCTTACTGGCAGCATAGCTTCTCTTGAGCATAGCTGCCAGCGTGACTATTCAGTATTGTTTGATTTGAGTCACATTAATTTCTGGCAGGAGTTTTTGGGTGGAAATCCAGAATTCCTGGAAGGCTTGGATGCCAGCAGCAATAGCAAGCATCACCTGATATGTTATGATGCCAGCTTCAGATTCCCACTCCAAGCAGTTAGTTTCTAAGAATGCTAATGAGTGTAATGAGCAATTGATGAAAATTACATCTTTTTTTCATCTAGAACAGCAAAAAAAAAAATATTTTAAAAATTTATTACCTCAAAATGTAATCAGAAATTAGACATTTTAAGTGCCTAGAGATCTGCCTAGCCTATTCTGCTTCATTTACAATTTTTGTGGGATGGTTGAGAGTAAAAAATCCTCCTGAGCCTGACATTGCATTGTAAACTGTATTGCTTAGATTTTCTGATCACAGCTTTCCATCCCTCTCAGACATGTCACGACCTTGAGGAATTACAGTCATTTAATCAGCATTGAACAGTTCCATGTTCAGCCTTCAAGCAGTGATACCAAAATTCCTATTCACAAGTGACAGCTGAATTCACTTACTTTATTGCCTTCTGTATAGCAGTACTTTACAAATCAGCTAAGTTCACCTTTCTCAATAAAGCAGAGTTTATCAGCCTCATGACCTTCTAGAGGCTTTTGTTGTTGTTGTTTGGGGGGGGGGGGGTGTGTGTATTAGTTTATAACAAATGATTCAGTATCAGTAAAAACCTGAAGGTCCTGAGAGAATAACAAAGGATTAAACTTTGAGCTGAGATAGTTTGCAGAAAACATTTGCCTCTAGAATGTTTAAAGCAGACAATCTGTAATCAGCCCACAGGTATGTTGTACAGCTTCAGAAGCTACTTAGGTATCTGGCCAGTAGCTGAGAATAAAGTATTTCCAAGAAAACCTCTGTCACATTATGACCTTAACTGTGCTAGGAACTAGAGAGGAACTAATTAAAGGACAAGTTTTAGTTCCTCTATACTATGTCCTCTGGTGACATTTGTCTTGTCCAAACTTCTTCATGATTTAGAATCATAGAATAGTTTTGGCTGGAAGAGACCTTCAAGATCAAGTCCAACCTTATTCCTAGCCCTATCAAAACCACTAAACCATGTCCCTAAGCCAAACATCTACCTGGCTCTTAAACACCTCCAAAGATGGTGACTCCACCACCTCCCTGGGCAGGCTATTCTAATGCCTGACAACACTTTCACTAAAGAAATTCTTACTAATACTCACCCTGAAACTACCCTGGTTCAACTTCGGGCCATTTCCTCTTGTTCTATCGCTTGTCACTAGGGAGAACAGACCAACTCCTGCCTCACTACAACTTCCCTTCAGGTAGTTGTAGAGACCAATAAGGTCTCCCCTTAGCCTTCTTTTCTCAAGGCTAAACAGCCCCAGATTCTTCAGCCTTTCCTCACAAGGGACATGCTCCAAAACCTTTACTAGCGTGGTAGCCCACCTCTGTACCCTTTCCAGCACCTCAACATCCTTCTTGTAGAGAGGGGCCCACCACTGGACACACTATTTGAGGTGAGGTCTCACCAATGCTGAGTACAGAGGAACAGTCTTAGTTTAATCCATTTCAAAACTAGACTAGAAAAATGTTCCTGGTACAGAATAAATTGATACATCTACACTTCCAAGTAAAACCAGTCTTTCAGACAAGGCTGGAGGTCTATCAACATTATACACACAGTGAAGCATGACTGGAGTCATTGCAAAAAGATCTACATGGTAAATCTACAAGAAGGTTTTTTTAGGTGCTATAGTGTTTAGAGAATACTCCAGACCTTTCTTCACACTTCTTTTTATATAACTTAATCATCTCCACCCACTTCTTCCCTTCAGAAATATATGAGCAATAGAGGCTCTGGCATTACCAGACTCAGAGAGAAATGAGGTTAACTGGAACTTAATTTCTGCCTGGGCTTGAACTACATACATGGCAGTTGATATTTATAAATCTGAATCTCAAGAGTATCCCTTGGTTTGTAGGCATTGTATGATCCCCAGGCTCTCGTAAAGATATATGTAGGCAGTGTTCAAATATGTGAGGCAAGAGGAAAGGAGGATATCCATTTTCAGTAGCTATGCTGCAAAATCCATCCTCTGCCGTTGTCTCATAAAGAAAAATCATAAAGTCAGTTGTTAGACTAAGGTCCACAATAGGCTGAAACATTCCTGTTTCACCTGAGAAATTAAAGAAAGTGGTGACTAAGCTTGATGAGCATAGGATTTTAGTCGATGAGTTTTAGGAGAAGTGTCATATTTAACAAATGGAAGTTAAAAATACATTTGGTGGAACATAGCATGAACTTCAGATAGAATGTTTCAGAGAAAACAGTTTGTGCAAGAGAATCTTTCATTATAAACTCTAGAAATATGAAAGAAGTGTAAAGCCATGCTTCAAGTGGGATTTTTGGGTGGGAATGTGTTTCTTTCTTTTTTTTTGGTTGGTTGGTTGGTTGGTTTTGGGGTTTTGTTTGTTTGTTTGTTTTTACCATTCTGGGAAATATAAAAAAGTTTTTGTAAACACAGAAAAAAGCACAGAAAAAAAACAGATCGGTCATTCATTGGAAAGGGAGGATTTTCTTTTTACTTCTTCCAGTCACAGATATTTGTTTTATGTTATATCTGAAAAAGATGAGTGAGAAAAAAAATAGTGAGCACTTTTGTTTTGGTTCTACCATCAATACATGGGGAAGGGAAGGGGATTTACATGTATAACTCCTTACTAACATTAAAATGAGATATGTGTATAACTTCTAAGTTCATAAAAATGGAATAATAGACCTCTTTGTGTGTCATGAAAATTTTAGTAGAAATTATATAGGCAGTATGCACACATGCACTGAGAATAATTTCAATTTAATAGGGTGTATTTACCAATAAGGAGGTAGTTTGTTTTATACAGGCATAACATGGCAAAGAAAACATGAGTACAATTATAATTAAGATGGGCTTTAGGCAAGATGAGATCAGTCATTACTGTGATAAAATAGGGCCAATCTCATTTAATGTAATTTCTCAGTGGCTCAGACATGTACCAATAGTAACCTTTCCTTTCACTTACACTTCATCCTTCTTGGCATTTGAGATTTGCAGCTCTTTGGGATTCAGATATGTTTTTACACATGCAAGAGTCAATGCATTTGCAGTCAAATGTAAAGCAATCTAAAATAGCTATAATACATCTTTGTCATTTAGGTATTTTAGACCATATCTATTGCTGTGTATCAAGATTTATTTATTTTTTTTTTAATATATTTATATTTTGCAATTTATTTTCCTGGAGTTTCTTCTAGAATCGCTAATTTACATAAGCAACATTTGTCTATCCAAACTGAACCAGTGGCTCATCATCTCTCTCATAATCTTCAGAAATGAATTTCCTAAAACAGCTGTCCATCTGAGTTTACATGAAAGGAACATGATAGGATCATAGGATAAGTCAGGCTGTAAAGGACCTCATGAGGTCCCTAGTCCAATCTCTTGCTCAAAGCAAATTCAGCTATGAGGCCAGACCAGTGCTCAGGGCTTTATCTAGTTGGGTCTTGAAAACTCTCAAAGCCTGACACTGCCCATTAGTTGGGCAGGCTGTCCCACTGTCTGACTCTCCTCATGGTGTCAGAGATTTTTTTTACATCTAGTCTGAACCTCTGTTGTCTCTCATCCTTCAACCCTGCACCCTGCACTGATGTGAAAGCTGTGTCTTCCTTATAATCCTGTCACTCCTTGACAATCTTTGTCAGTACCGGGGGGCTGCTAGGTCACCTCATCACAGCTGCATCTCCTCCTGGATGAATAAACCCTGGTCACTCAGCCTATCCTCACAGGTCAAGGGCTCCACTCCTAACTATCTTGTGTTATCTATGTTTCATCAAGGTAATTTTTTTTTTTTTTTTCGTTACTGCACTGTGAAAAACACACAAAAATCGAGTACTAAAATATTTGATTTTTACTCACAGATTTTATTGGCATTCTTGTTAGAGATCTGGAGACAAATTAATTCTTGGTCTCAATTTAATGAACTCTTTGGTAAACTGAGATTTCCTGAGCACCTGACATTTTGTGATTTGAAGCAGCATACCTGCAATTAGATGCATTGTACTCTGTCATGGAGATTTTGCTTCAGTATTTTCTTGTATTGCTTTCTTCAATGAAAATCAAGAGTAAGACAAAACAAAAGATGAGATGTGCTTTTTGTGCATAACAATAAAAACTTCTAAATAGCTTGTGCGACAGACACTTTCACATACTCCTGAATATAACTTACTGCAAATATATAATTAACAAATATTCTCAAAATATTATATTGGGCAAAATATTACATTGGGCAAAATATTTTAGCAGTTTTTAAACTGACCCACTTATCTCAAATACAAGACCTGTTTATGTGTTTATGTCCTACCTCTGATACAGGAAAAAAGTGTATGTGCAGATATTCTGCACATCAGTGAGAGTTCCTGTTCAATGGAAGTTTGTACAGTAAAAACTGACAGTAAGAAATGGAAAAGAGGATGTTGTTATATCCCAGGTTTGTTTCATATTACTCATTTCAACAGGAAATAAGCAAACAGTATATGTATGAAATTAGGCACAGAAACATAGACACAGCATATGGAAAAACAGTAAAGAAACCCGAGTGCTTATCACAAGAAATTTCTGACTTTCACAAAGCCACTACTGGAAACTTTCAAAAATCTGTACTTTTGTTTTATAGGAGAAGTGACAATTTTCTTGAACTTTTTAATTAATTTTTTTTTTAAGAACTGTAACAGAAAAGAAAGTGAGATCCTACCACATTCTCAGTTTACAGAATAAGGTACCAGCATGATGGAACTCAGCAGAGAATGTTGGCTGGAAGAAAAATTGTTTTGCTGATTTGAAGGCACCTACATCATTTAATAATAGGTTAATAAGGCTAGAGAAGCTTTCTTGGGGTAAAATAAAAATAATAATAAAGATAAATTAAAAATAAGAGAGAAAAATATATTGCCCCTTATTTAAAACTTTATAGCTATGACTTAATTTTCATTATGGTCTGATTTATAAACACCATTTAAATTTATAAATACACACCCATGCTATAATGAGATTACATTGACTTTACATCTTAAAACCAAGTTACATGATTAGCCTTAAGTAAAATGGCTTGAAATACATTAAATCCACGTAAAACAGACCAATACCAGCAATGTTAGTAAAAAAACCTGAAGTGTTAAGAATATTATTGAAATCCTGAATTCCGAGAGGCTTCATGTGTCCTACTTCAGGGGACATTTATCAGGGAAAATATCAGCAAATCTAGAAATGCCCTCCTGACAAGAAGGTCAGATAAAACTTTTTCATATTCTTTATATCTGTGTGTAGGTCTTACCCAGCCCGTGTCATCTTACCACTTTCTTCTTTATCTGTGTCAAACTAGTAAGAGAGTCTAAATTCCTACTTGAAGTAACAGATAAACACAGATCATGTAAGTTACTAGATTATGTATGGCTTTTTATTCCTTTGTAAAGTTATACCAGCATTTGTGGGGGAAACACAAGACATGTTTCTTCAATAATGAATAAAGTATTTCCTTTTTACCCTCCTCTTCCTCATCCATATAGTTCTTCCTATCCTTTCCCACTATCTCAGACACTCACTTCCACTATTATTTGTAATCTTCTCAGGACTGAATTTTTCCTGGCCTTGAAGCCATTGGTTTATTTCCGTATTATTTTTCCCTTTGTTTTTTTTCCAAAGTCTGCCTAAGTACTGACTATTCCCTTGAAAATAAATATCTCACAAGGCAGTTCACTGAAGGAATATAATACCACTGGCCAAATGAATGGCTTGGTGAAATTATATTTTTTCTATTCAGAGTCTAATAGATTAATCACAGACCTTTCCAATATTTAGTAGTTAAAAGTGTTGGGATACACAGTACCTTTTTGGATCTTTTAACAACTGTTTCATGCAAGAGCTTTTCCTCAGTGATTTAATTTCAATTACAAGACTCTGGAATTCAATCCTCTTATTTCATCTAATAACCATCACTTTCCAGAAGCAGCTAGGATTGTCATTAGACAAAGCTTAAGCTAACTTTCCTTAACAGGATTTTACAGATATATTTTAATTTTAACAGATTAATTTTGTGTCTGCCTTTGAAGAAAGTTATATACACTTGATTTAGTTCATATTGATTGATCATTTACATTAATCCTTTTTTTTAGTCTACATAGTACTGTGAAATGTCAGGCTATTCAAAGCTTCTCTTGAAATACCTTTGTCATGATGAGATCTTTACTGCAAAACTCTGGAGCTTCAGATCTATGTGAACTCGATAATCAGTTTCAAAAAATAATAAATAAAAGTAGTAAAAAAGAAAACCTGTAGACATAAATGTATGAAATTTTAGTATCCTTCAGTAATGATATACCCTTATCTATCTTTCTAATATTTCACAAAATAATTTTTGACACAGCCAGTAAACGCTGGTAGTCAGATGATGAATAAAAAACTCTCAGTAGCTTCTGTTTGCATCCAAACCAAACACAATTAATACCCTTTGAATACTTAATTGATATGCTCTAAATTTTTCATTCATGCAAGCTAAAGAAGCTCTAGGAAAAAAAAAAAAAAAAAAAAAAAAGAGAGACTTTATTCTTTCAGTCTATGGAAGTGTTAATCCACTACAGTATTTATCCAGGCATATACTTGCTGATAAGTAGCATGCTGTCCACTAATGGAAGGATTGATGAGTGACTAGAGCAACGGCTTGATAAGATTGCCAGTAATTTATTAATTTCGACATTGCTACCTAAAGCCAGAAGATCAACGAACATCTCATAGAAGCTAATCTTGTGAGTGGTCAAATGAACTCTAGGGAAGGATAACCACTGACATTTTCTGCCTTCCGTTGGTATAAAACAGATGGTGTAGACTGAAACAGATATACAGCTGTGAAGAGCTTTTGACATGACTTTAGGTGTTGGAAACCTAACAAAGATTTGATACCGTATTATTTTCTGATATCATGTGTGTTATTTTAAGATAAAAGATAAAGGTTGAGGTGATGACAAGCTGTACCCTCAATGTAATGTTGCATATTTGGTGAAAAATTTCTGTTGAAACATCAGACACATTACAAAGAAAAAAAGTAGCTGTTTTGACTCCACTGGAAAACCTTGCATCCTTCCTGAAAGCTAAGGTTGTAAATTCTTTATAATAAAGCAATTATACGAAGTTACATTACTGTTAACAGTACAGATGAGACAACCTTCTTATATACTGCAGTCTATCCTCAGTCTGCTCACAATTTTTATTTTCTGTCTTTCAAATATGTTAATTTTAAATATTATAAACAGTTGTTGATGCTATAAAATAGTCAAAGCAATTTCATTACTCCAGCTCTAGAGGGTTGTCACAGTTAATCCCTAATGTATGCCCCCCTTTAATCAACAATATTATACAATACTTACCTAGGAGATATTAAAAGATTTGACTAAGTGAAATGTTTTTAAATGAAAACACAATCAATTCTTTCTATATCAGTAAATGCCTTATTTTTAGATAAACCTTTTGGAACCCCAAGGAAATAGCAATGACCAAAATGACTGATATACCTGAACTTTCTTATTTCATACTTAACTGGTTTTCAAAAGAACAATCCTATAGTAACATCTAACATACAATATACAGTACAATAAATCTTTTAGGATTCTTTACAGAAAGGTTATCTCACTTAGATAAGTGAGGAGGAAAAAAAACAAAAAGAGAAAACTGTCAAAGATGCAGGCTAGGACACTTGGACTATAGACTAAGGTCTGAGATAAATTAATATTTAATTCAACCCTTCCTCCTTCTAATGTAAACACGTTCCTTAACAAAGTTCTGGTTGATAGGAAAAGATTTTTTGTCCAGTCACTAATAAAATTACAGATGCTTTATATGAATATTGAAAAACTCATGGTACTTTGTGTTGGACATGCACAATTTCCCCTATTCTATACTACAGTTGAACATGTCAAATGTCTGCTGCCCCTTCATCTTAAAGATGGATGCTTTGCATCATGTTCCTTTCATTTTATTTATGACTTCACCTTGTTGATGTCGCACAAAGTAACCTTTCATATTGTTTTGGCATGCCTGATGTTTCTGTTTATCACTGGGGCATAAGACATAAAACATAGAAGGTATGTTTTAATGTTAATATATGTTAAACAGTTGTAAAAGGACCTGTTTGAGGGCCACTGTTAATACCAACTAGCCATTAACACAGTGCAAAGAAATCCATACATAATCTTAATTTTAGACATTTTGGCTCTATCAGATGCATCAGAACCAATGAATCTGTGTATATGAACTGAACTATATGCATGATGAATATGTATATCAGTGTTACTAGTACTGACTGCAGCACTCAGTCATGCAGACAATCCCTACTGTAGATTAGAAAAAGTTATTTATCTTTGTTTCCATCTTTTTTTTCTTTTTTTTTTTTCCTTCTCATTTTCAACAGCATGAAAATCCTATTCAGAGACAAAGTTTCCATTTCTTTTTTTGGAATGTCCTTTTAAATTGAACAATATTAAAATAATCTGTTTCATAGAAAGAACACATGCACAAGTAGGACAGTAAACCAAGAATTTCATCATGTAGATAGATAGGTTTCTGTAGCAAAATTGACAAAATAATGCTTCCTCAGCTGTGTGTGTTAGCCCTTAGGGTCTTGGTTGTACAATGAGCAAATTTTAACCTTGGGGAGCAGAACGATATTGTGCACATATGTAATGCACTAGAAGTGAAACAGCAGCATGACAGCTCTAATAAATGCTGCAGGGCAACATCCTACAATGAGAAAGGAATTGCTCTGTGTCTGGAATTTCAGGGAAATCAAATAACTTACTGTAATGTGGCTTTGAAAATCTCATTATTTCTGTTGTTTTCCACTCTATCTCTTGCACATATTTTATTAAAAATGGTTTAAGTTCATCCTAGAGTAACCACAAGTCATTTAAGCTCTAGACTCAGAAAACTATTGACAGTTCAGCACAGTACTCTTAAAATGTAAAGCAGACTAGATTATGGGCTACTTCATAGTTGTGCACTCTTAATGTTGTCTTTCCTTCTTTTCTTCTTGCTTTCCTATATATTCTACATCTTTATTTAATTGCTAATCTAGCCCTGCAAGGGAGCTACACAGAAGAAACATAGTCCAAGTGAAGGACAACTGACTTTGATGAAAGAATAATACTTGGGCAGTCTTCATTAGAATGCAGATAACACTCAGTCAACTAGGTTTTTAAACATAATTTAAGATTTCCTCTTAGAGCAATAATTTTGAAACTTCATGATTACAGTCACAGCACTGTGAAATGTGTCGAAAGGAACATTTCTTTTGAAGCATACATTTAAGATTGCTGCTATTTACTTCTTGCATTGTGACAGTTCTCTGTCAATCTATGTATTATAATTTCTGCTCTAAAAGGATAATATCCTGTATAGAAGATGAAAGACAATAGGGAGTTACTGAAGAGACCTTTCAAGAGTCCAACACTCCTGCAGGAAAAAGGACATCTTCAACTACATCAGATTGCTCAGAGCCCCATCCAACCTGACCTTGAATGTTTCCAAGGATGAGGCATATACCACCTCTCTGGTCAACCTGTTCCAGTGTCATCATAATAAAAATTCTTCCTTATATCTAGTCTGAATCTGTTCTCTTGTACTTTAAAAACATTACCCTTGTCTTATCACTGCAGGCTCTACTAGTCTGTCCCCAAAGGGTGATAGAAAGGGCACTGAGTAACATTGCAAAGAAGTTCCTTTCAAGTGTTATTTTGTTTAAGCCATTTTCACACTGTTGCATTTAATGTGAGTGGTGAGTGAGTGATGCCTGTCAACTTTACTGCACCATGCATGTGAAATCAGAACCAAATATGTAACTTGCTATGAAAATTTTTAGCTGATGGATTCTTCTGTTTTTCCTTTACTTACCTTCATACTAAATATCGAGCATGATTACTAAAGAAAACCCTGTTATTCTGTGTTGTCATGTGAAATGCAGACTGTTCTGGGTTTATGACTTACTGGAAAGCAGAAATCCAAAGTTCCAAATTTATTTTCAGTGACCACACGTTATTAATAGACTGCTAATGGGTTCCTGAATCCTTAAGTATTCAGAAAAAAAATTCACTCTGATGATCATCTGGAATATGATCACTTGATTTAGTGACAACCTATTTGACTGTTGATCTCTACAGACAAAATTCAATATAGCATATGTAGGTTAACAGACAAAACTTCCATTAAAATCAATAGAAGAAATAAATTACTCTGGTATAGCATGTCAGCCTGCATTTGATTTGCTGATACATGACTACACTGAACTGTTAGCTTCATTTACTTGTATTGATTGTTACTGTGAAATGCTTACTAATTGCACATCAGATTTTTAAAGGTGCCCAATTGCATACTTTACACTAGCATTAAATTCCATATATTGACTATCTGTAAACTGTGTTCTGGGGAGTTACACTTCTATAGCATGACTATTTTTTTGTAATATTATAGGTCATATCATTAGCTCTATGAAAGCTGAGACTAGAATTGCAGTTGGAGGGATGGGAGAAAATAGCTTTATTTTCAGGGCTTAAGTGCTACAGGCAAGATCAAAATTATTTTTCTTTAAGAATGCGGGATACATGTTCAGGCTTTGAATACTACTCAGTCCAAACAGTTTATGTCTCAAGTCTGACTTAAGGAAAGATTTGACACAATGTGTAACACTGCAATAGCTAACCTGGATTGTTATGTTTAGGTCTTAGCACAGAAATGAAAACTTAGTCAGATACCTTAGATCTTAAACTAATCTAGAGCTCATTCTCCATCCCTTCTTTCTTATGGAAAGTGGGAGATATCCACTCTCAAGGGACTTAGGAAGGAAAATTTCCCTGATAAGACTCTAGTTATAGAACTACTGTATGAGTCAGATGCTGTCATCAGCACTCAGTGGTAATAGCTGTGAGGCTCCAAATTCAGTGGCAGAAATTTGAGTTGGGTTTGCTCATACAGATAAGAAATTTGTGTGTGACTCCACCCACCATCTAGAGACCAGTCAGGCCTACAAGAAAGAATTGTCTGTTTGGGGTGAAGCTGCTCAGACCTCCAGGAATTAACCAAAACTGGGAAGTAGGTATTATACAGGTTTTGTATTCTGTTTTTTTGGTGGGGTTTTTTTGGGTTTTTTTGGTGGAAATTTATATATATATTGCAATTAATTCCCATTTTAGGTATCTGAATTTCTCTCTTGATATCACTACTTGTGTTTGAACTGTGAATATTATTTACAAATATGAGCAACATGTATAGATATAATTTATGTGCCCAGCATGTTAATGGATATTCTCTTTGGAAAGTGTTTTTACTTTGATTCACTTTGTAACCAGCCTTTTTTCAAGCAATATTCCACCAATGTAGAAGAAGGCCTGTGATAGGTATGAGTAAGAATAAAATGACAATAATAAAGAGCCAATAAAATTACTGAAAATTTATCTGATAATTTCAGATCTGGAAAAAACGTTTGAAACTTATCTGGCTCTTATTTTATGCAAATCACTTTGCTAAGCCTTGTAAAAATAGAAATCATACATTTTAAGTATCCAGAGTTTTGTCTCATTTGCTAGTATGCGCTATTGCGAGACTGTTAAATCATTCCGCAATAATATTGTCCTGGATAACTTTGTGAGCAATGTGAGTTTAAAGGGGTCTAATGGTCAAGACTATCTGAAATGTGTCCAAAAACCACAGAAATAAGATCTAATTGAGACAAACACTGGAATAATGTGTTAAATGTGCCAGGGTTCCCATTTTAACACCAGCTAAAAATTCTCCCTTGGGCAGTACTTGGCATAAGAGCTCTCAGATCTGAGGGAAAGTAAAATATCCAAAACCTTGACATTTTTTGAATCACAAAAACATACAGAAAAGAACTCACTTCTTTTCTCTACTTCTGCAAAATTAATCCAAAAGATCCATTCATCAAAAATAACATTTTGGTAGTAGATAGTCCTAGCCAAATTAATTTTGGGTCTTGTTGAAACTTTTTAGGTACAAAGTTAGATCAGAAGTAATGAGGAAAGTCTGATATTTCAGGGTATATGCTATCTGTTTATGACTGTATAACAATACACTCCAACAGATTTTGTTCTCTGGGTCTCTTGTTTACTGGGAATAGAAATATTTCAGAAAGAATGGTCTCCCCAGTTCAAGAGGGATAGTGAGTACTAAAGAGTCCAACAGAGAGGTACAAGGATGATTAAGGGACTGGAACATCTCTCTATGAGGAAAGGCTGAGAGCCCTAGGGCTGTTTAGCCTGGAAGAGAGAAGAATGAGAAGACTGAGAGAAGAGGGGATCTTTTTAATGTTTACAAATATCTGAAAAGTGGGTATCAAGTAGAAGGAGACAGTCTCTTTTCAGTTGTTCCCTGTGATAGGATGAGAGGTAATGGTAACAAGGTGAAACACAGGAAGTTCCATCTCAGCATGAGGAAAAACTTCACTGTGAGAGTCACAGAGCACTGGAATAGGCTGCCCATAGAGGTTGTAGAGTCTCCTTCTCTGGAGACTTACAAGACCTGCCTGGATCTGTTCCAGTGTGACATGCCCTAGGTGTTCCTGCATTGGCAGAGGCATTGGATTCAATGATCTCCAAAGGTCCCTTCCAACCCCTACCATTCTGTGATTCTAAGAGTGATCTAGCCATGAAGTCACTTCTCTGCTGTGTGCTTTAGGTGTAGCTAACTGATTTGGTGACCTTCTCCAGCTGGAATCAGTGGGTTGGTCTAATCCTCTGACCAGGTCTTCAGGTGGAAAGTGGCCATGCCGTCTCTTGCCTCTGAAGTGTGAACACAGAAATGGGATGGAAAAGAATCCTTATAGTTTAGTGATAGTGCTTTTAAAACATTTAATTGTTTCTTGAGCTACATTGCTACAGAAATGACTAACTATTGAAAAAGCACAAGTATAGTATATTGCACCTACTGCAACAAGATGAAGTTTAAGCCACAAACCACAAATCCCCCTCATGATTTGGAAACATGTATTTTTCTGCCAGATTCCCAGGCAGCTGCAAAGGAAGAAGGACTGACCATGTGACAAGTTCCTTTATGTTCAGTCAAGATTCATCTAGATTGCAAGCAGAAAATAAACTTCTTTTCTTCCCCCCTCTTGAAACTTCAGAAATACTTGGCTGCTTTTGGCAACGAATGTGGAACTGTGAACATTTGGCTCCAAGCCAGCTCTGGGAAAAGAATTGCTGAAAGAAAGCATTCTCAAGTGATATCTCTCTGATATGGGCAAAAGTAGAAAATTATTGAAATTTTATGAGAAAAAATATTTGATGGTGATTCATACCCCAAACGTGAAATCCTATGTATTGAAGAGAGCCTTTAGATACATATCTACTATATGAGAAGCTGGGGATTGATTTCCATCCACCCTGATTTTGCATCTGTCCTCTTGGATAAGGTGTGAGGCAGTTGCCAAAGTAGGAGGTGTGCCAGCAATTCTTACCACCTGCCACAATAAGATGTTATGGCTCTGAGTAGCTCTGTCTTCTCTAATTTATATTCACAGAAAAATCAATGCTTTACAATGTGGGAAATGGAGTAACCTAATTTTACCCAGGTTGAAAAAGAGGATCAGTTCCCCAAATGTCTGAATTGTTCACAGTTCTCGTTTCTATAAAAATTTTATGCACCAGATGATGAACTTCATGTTGTAAGGGAAGTATTACTAATATTAAACACATTGCTATGATCTCCTTTGAAACTTCTTTTTCTAATCAGGGTTCAGATTCCCCATGTTCTAACAAACTCATTTTGGAAATACCAGGGAGAAGGATAGTGAAATTAATAAAAGCAGAACAAAAGCACCAGCAGAGACTAAAGAATGGAAGATTTATGTGAATAGCTAGATTTGGGGGGAATCAGAAAAACACCAATGATTTAAAAACCTATTCAAGTACAAGAAGAGAAGAATCTAAAATATCCATGAAAACGTTTATGGGAGAAATCAGAAAAACATTGTAAGAGCGATTTGGTTATGAGGTTCACCAGATAGGAGAAGTGGGAGCACGAATGCCAATGGCTTTTAAGATAGAATTTGAACAGGATTACAACCTATGACTTTTTCCCAACAGCAACGAAAAACCTTCTGTGTTTCTTGCTCTTTTTTAATAGAAACATACTAGAATATAAAAGAATTTAAGGAACGCTCATTACTTATTTGAGATATTGGTAGAAAGTGAGAAATAATCTCCTCCTCATATGGTAATGAGTAGTAGAATCTTCTAGGAGAAGATAAATGACAAAAAATATTTCAGGTCCCCAAGCAAGACTGCCTTTCAGAAGATGACATAGTTGCAGTAAGTTCTGAAATACAGGATTGAGCAGCTTTGAGCAGCTACAGGTGATGGAAAAAGTGAGCTGCCCAGACAAGTCAATGGTGCAGGATGAGCAACCATTTCCTCTTCACATCAGCATCATGCGATTCACCAAGGTCAAGCCCAAGGTCCTGCACCTGAGTCAGAGCAATCCTCAGAATCAATCTAGCTTGTGGGAAGATGTCATTGAGAGCAGTCCTAGGGAGGAGGACTTGGGTTTACTGGTGGATGAAAAGCTGGACATGAGCTGGCAACATGTGCTTGCAGCCCAGAAAGCCAAGTGTATCATGGGCTGTATCAAAAGCAGCATGCTTACAAGGTTGAGAAAGGTGATTCTGCTGCTCTATTCTGCTGTGGTGAGACCCCACCTAGAGTACTGTGTCCAGCTTTAAAGAAGGATATGGACCTGTTGGAGCAGGTCCAGAGGAGGGCCACAAAAATGACCTGAGGGCTGGAACACCTCTCCGAAGAAGAAAGGCTGAGAGAGTTGGGGCTGTTCAGCATGGAGAAGAGAAGGCTCTGGGAAGACCTTATTGCAGCCTTTCAGTACTTAAAGGGGGCCTATAAGGAAGACAGGAACAGTCTTTTTAATAGGGCCTGTTGCAAGAAGACAAGGGCTAATGGTTTTAAACTAAAAGGTAGATTTAGACTAGATATAAGGAAGAAATGTTTTAAGAGGGCAGTGAAACACTGGAAGAGGTTGCCTGGAGAGGTGGTAGAAACACCATTCCTGGAAACATTGAGGGTCAGGTTAGATGGGGCTCTGAGCAAACTGATATAGTTGGAGATGTCCCTGATCATTTCAGTGTGGCTGGACTAGATGACCTTTAAAAGTCCCTTCTACTCTAAACCATTCTATGATACTATGATCACACTACCTTCAAGGGCTCTGCTGATTTCCACTGCAAACACACAAAGTTAATAATTTTTAAATCCTTTACTATTCAATTTTATGGCAGTCAGCACAAATTGCATGCACTGCAAGTTCCTTTTTGCACTTTTTTTCCTTTTGGAAAGAAATATAAGGCAATGGTCTGAACAGCATTCAATGCAGATAGCTAATCTTGAACACCCAGCAGGGATGTTTGAAGTAAACAGTTTCAAACAGAGCTGCTCGAAAGTTTTCAAAATGCATTTTTATGTAGATGTATATATTTTACATAACACTGAATATATTCACAATGAACTACAGGTTTTTCGCTTTTTCTTCTGTTCTTCTATCAATCAATTCCTGCTCACAAAAGGAACAACAGAGATAAGAGAACATAACTGACAAAATTTAAGTTAAAATAAGGGAAATCTATCAAATCAGAAGAAGAAATGTTTTCAAAATCACAGCAAATTAAGACAAATATTCACTAAATTTAATGAGAGTACACTAACAACATTGAAAAAAAAGACAACTCTGTTATAATCTGGATGTTTTTATAAGTTTTTAGGAGATTTTAAACAAAAAACAAAGAAACAAACAAAACAAACAAAAAACCAAACAAACAAATAAACAAAAACTAAACAAGCAACCAAATCAAAATAAAAATAAAAAAACCAGAAAAAATGTCTTGCTGCTAAAATATGAATGCCCATATAAATGCCTAAATGCCATTTTAGCTGTATAGGGAACTCTTGTATTAATTTCCCAGGTAAGGTTATTATTGTCTTTCAGAAATTAATCTCATTCCCTCATGGAACAAATATTCATATAGTTTTGAAATCCAAGGAGAAGAGGGAACACAGTGATGAAATAAATGCAAGTAACTTGACTGAAAAAAATCTTTCCTAAGCCGTGGGGCTATCACATTTCACAGTTAGAGGAGTACCTCATTTTTTTCCTGTTTTTTTTGTTTGTTTGTTTGTTTTAGTTTTTGGTTTTATGCAAACCTTTACACCTTTACATACAGACCTAGTGTTTGGTTTTCATTAATGTATTTTATAAACACTTACAGGACCAAATTCTGCTACATCTTTTTCTGTTCCTTCCCTCTCTTCCTGTCCTTTCATTCTTTTTTTTAATCAAAGTGATAGGACCAGTTGCTAATAAAGGCAGAATTTCAGGCTTCTAAACATGTCTCATCTTCCTGAGACCAGATCTAATGTCTTCTGTTGTTGAATGGAAACTGAGTTAAGTGTTAAAAAGTTGCCGTCTCATTCAAGGCATCAACCTTCAGATTAGTATATGCATCACACCTGCGAGATTCAGCTCTTACAAATCACACTGCTCTGGAGTGGATAGTAGATTTTACACTACGTATAAAAAAATGGTTTGACAAACATTTTGTCAATTAATTTAGTGTGTGTTAAAAAAATATTATTAGTTTAGTAACTAAAATATTAAACCACACTCATCCTTCACAATTTATTCATCTACTTTCAATTGAATCACCATAATCTTGGAAATCTGGAAAGCTGAAATTTTATAAGAAAGCTCCTTTAAATTTATAAAAATGATCTCTTGTCCTACACATCTGTAAAATTTTAAATGAGTGCAATCTGTACACTTAAAAAAAAAAGTTAAAATTAAGTGAAATGTACCATGGTTTTCAATTGCTTTCAATTACCAATAAACCTTTTTGAGAGCAATCTGCATAATGTTTCATAAACATGGAGGCAGATTAACCTTTTTAGTTAATTTATTCATTAGCAGTACAAATTCAAAGCAACTCTTATGAGAAAATAATGTCTTGCTGTTAAATTACATGGAAACAAAGCAATTGGGACATAGTTGCCTCAGTTCTCCCTTTGTCAAAGCACGAATAATGGAGAAAATAAAGCTTTGCCTGTTAGCAGAGTGTTGATTAAATCGCCTGTTTGTTAACAATTAACACTATTACAAGAAGCTTATGTGAAGTATTAATTAGAGATGTGTTAAAAGAGCCCTGCCTGCAGGAGGTACCTGCAAATATGGGGGAGAAAGAAAGAAAAAGAATGAGAAAAGACAGGGGCTTTGATTCTTTCCTACCTTAAATCTCCTATAATCTCTTACATTCTGTCAATGGAAAATGTAGTAATTTAACACTATTTTTCTGTTACTTTTTTGTGACTTTGCATGTCTGTAACTGGCTGCTTAAGATATAAAGGAGTGGCCACATTCCTTTCTCCCCCAGTGTAGTCTCCATCCTTCATTTTAACTCTGATTGAATGAATTCTTCAAGTGTTACATCAGTGTCCATATGTGGGAATGAGAAAAGTGGTTGAAGTATTTTTTTACGAGCCAAGTTCTTAAGGCATTTTCTGCAGCAGGAGATTAAATCCTTCATATGAGCTGGAATTGAATCATTTGCAGATTGACCTTAAGGAATTGACAGGTCCATCACTTTTTGTAAAATGAAACTACATTTCATGACACAGGCAAGAACTGCATGCAACAGCAGCTGTGTAGCTGATGAAGATAGTCAGAGTTTGAGTGGCTGGTTTTAACAGTTTACACCAGTTTGGAACCTATCCTTACATCTCCTCATTAAGAAATAAAATTAAGCCTTTCTACATGTGTAAGTGAAGACTCATCTCAGCTCACAAATACTTTTTCATTTATAATAATACTCTCCATTGCCTTTAAAATGTACCCAAAACAAATATTATTGTAATGAGTGGCCCCATCTTTACCTTCTTTACTCAGGTATAGAAGTGTGAATATTTTGATTGAAACATCTGTTATATAACTCTATTAAAACTATAATGCTTCCAATTTTAAATTTTAGGACAATCGAGCTGATATTTTTACACTTTCTTGTATCTTTATATGGGTTTATACCTAGAAGTGTTATGCTGATAAAGATTTCAAAGTTAAGGAAATTCCACATACTCTTCTGGTGACTTAAAATAGGCAGATTATCCAGGTGTCATGAGAATGTAGAAAACACTAAATGCACAAGATGAAGAAGTATTAAGTTACTTAATAGTAATTATTATTCATGGTTCTCTTGCACTCCTGTCATGTCACCTCTGCTAATGGAATATGGTTGACTTAACTGATGAAAGTCAACCACAAAAGTCGCAACACTTTCAAACCAGTTTCTGGAAAGAGCTCATAAAAATAAATTCTTTACAGAAATTTAAAACAGATTAAATGATGATTTTTTAGCATTTAAAAGGTTCATCAACTGTCTAATAGAAGTACCTATTAAAAAGCTCTCTTCTCTTTCAACAATTAAAGCCAACCAAAAAAAAAAAAAAATTCAGAAAATTAAACAATACATTCATAAATTGGAGGCTCTAATGTTTAGGGAAAGACATTAGTTTATTTCATAGAAAGATCCCATGTGAACTTAACACTCTATTTTCTGTTTTCTTTTTTGTTTTGGTTTCTTTTATTTTTTTTTAAATATACCTTAATAACCACTGAAAGTGGCTTTGAAATGAATAACATTTGTAGCACAAACAGAAGAATCCTTGGCTCTTTCCATGTTTATTTTCAATTAAGTATCTCACAGTAAAAAGCTCTTGTCACGATTACTGTAAAGTGTATTCAAATCACTGTTGAGTCACCTTAAAACCTCTTTAGTGTTTATGCTTTCTACCTCAGTTATGTCCCAATTCAAGCCACTTTCTGAACTCCCATTGGCAATTATCCAAAGGAGGGAAGATATTTTTCCAAGACATGTCTATCTTTAGGTTTGGTGTTCCACTGCAGATCTATGCAAGTGGTTATACTGCATTTCAAACATGAAGGTGAGATTCCACCCTCCCCTCATGTCTGCTTGGTTGCAAGTAATGTGCAGGTGTAGTTCTTAGATAATAACTAGGGATTGCTGCAAAGCTTGCAGTGTGAACTGGACACCTACTTATTCCCCTACCAATAGCATGTAGTTAACAGGTTGCCCAGGGAGATTGTGTATTCTCCATCTCTGGAGATTTTCAAGACACTACTAAATAAAGCCCTGATTTGATCTGTTGACCTGGTTTGCACTAGAGACTTCACAAGGCTTACTTTGTGACTCTGTGATGGCAAGGCCCTTCCAAGAAGGGCAAGAGAGATTTGTGACCTGCAAAACAAATCAGGCACTTTCACTAAACAGAAGGAGCAGGGCTTGTATCACCAGCTTTAAAAGCTCAACCATCAGATATTATTTTGCTGAGCTATGTGAGGGCTGCACAGCTGTTTTATAAATGACACACTAATAAGACATTTTTCATTCCAAACCCATCCATGTTTGAACTTTTACCTAGCATTTTATTTGCTGTAAGAACAATCATGTTGTTGGTGTTATCATTAATAACAATCAAGTTAGGCTGTAATAGGACATTTATTGCTTTTTCTAGGTGGAATTTCAGATGTTTCTTTGCCTCCCTGTCTTTGGTAATGATATACAAGGCACTCAGCTCACAAATAAGAAACAGTATGGGGTTTTGGTAATAGAATAGTCAACCATACCTGGTCATACACCTGGAAACAGGTTTTTGTATCTTTGATAGATAAAAAATTCTAGGAATGGTTATCAGAGACCTGTTCATGACTAAGAATTATCAACCAATGAGCCTGAAAATAGAGAAATACTCTGCCATATACAAATATCACTATGCTTACCATTCTACAAGAAGGGTAACATAGGATATGCTTAGTAAGATACCAATCCCTTCACGTATAGAACTACAAAGGTTGCTTTCTCTAGACTAAATGGATGTTTTGCTAGATGTTTCTGCCAGATAATAGATCTATGTTCTTTCTATGTGTATGTCAGACACATAATTCCATACAAAGTGCTGTGAAGTAACAGAAGCAATCACTTCAAACATGATAAATTTCAGTTATATGAACCCTACTCATTGTATAAAGCCTGCTTCAGATATACTTTGATTTTCATCAAGAAGTCAGGTTGTAAGATTACAAAATGTTGAAGTCAGCACCAAATAGGGTCCTAATCTTCCTGACAGGATTCTAAGGACAATTGTATTCTGAAAACTCCATAAGGAGCAATTAATAAAACAGAAGGGGACTGGAGTCAAATGGACAGCAAATGGACAGCAAAGCTTATTCTCATTTAAAAAAGGGTTAAATACCATGTCTAATGGCAGCAAATTGGCTTAATACACTGGGGGAAAAAACAGAAAGCTATTTTAATTTTGCAGCACCCACCCTGAACAATTGCATTTCCACCTTGACAGGAACATCTCCTCTTAATGTCTCCTCTTGGAGTAGCTTCTATTATTCTCCATCCGGTAAGCATAAATCGTAGGAAATTAGACATGTTTTAAGGGTCATAAGCTCATTTCCCTTTTACAGTAAGTATGGTATAAAGTGTTTAAATGCAATGTAAACTAATGTCTATTTAATACAACAGCAATTTATAAGCATTGTAATGCATCTATTTATTTCAATGCCCAATTCCAAATGCAGACTCCTGTTCCCCAAGGAAAATACAAACTCAAATGTATGTTTGGGAAGGAAATACCAGCATTCAACCAAAGAGCTCTTAACAGAAAATACTGAGCAAACATGATGGAAAGATGAAAAGAAATGATCCTGTTGTCATAGATGAAAAGACATGGTCCATTATTTTCTAAATGAAATTTATTATGTCAGTACACATTAATTTACTAAATTTCAGAAAATATGTTATTTTTGGTCAAAACAAGATAATAATCTTATGTGCCACAGAATAGCTTACAGTTCAGTGGTCTCTGCACTCACAGAGCATATGAAAGATTAAGATTCAACTTCTTCACTGCATGACTTTCATGAAGTTAGCCAGAGTTAACTCTATCTAATTAATTGTCCTCATGAACAACACATAGACAACATAAACATGTTATTTGAGGATTACAATAACTACTGGAAAAAATAGCTTCTTGCTTTGACATGACTAAATAACTGATTAGCAATTAGTTTAGATTTCACAGTTGTTTCTTGTTTCTGGATTATTTTTAGGTGGTTAGGTAGCTTTTGTAAATCAATAAAAATTTGAAATCTTAAAATTTCCTGAATGTTTAGCAGGCATAATTATTCCCTTCAAAAACATGTTCTATATGGTGATGCTTATTCTTTGTTAAATCTTTTACCTGTCAAATAAAGTTCTTATTTTTTATGTATTATATTTAAAAATGTAAACACACAGTTCAGATACCCACAGAGATGCTGCTTATAGTTGTTTCGTTAATGGCACATAAAGACTGATGACAGGACAATCTAATAGTCTGCATCATCTCCTTTTGGATTATTTATGAATAATCTGCATTTTGATCTACAAAGATTGTATCAAGGAAGTAGAAGCAAAAAGAAATCCTCAAATAACCCCCTGCTAGGAAGCATAAAGTGGTGATCTTGGCATGCTGCAGCACATGGCGCATTCAGGGAGTCTGTGTATTTTAACCAGAGACAGCCTGGAAAGTTCAAGGCTTCAAGCAGCTTCAGGTTTCAGTCTTGACAGAATTTGGATAGACCTACTTATTTGAATTTTCCAAATAATTTTATATTTAGAGGGTTCATTTTGATCATGAATACCTATGTTTTTATATTGTAATCACTGTTTCTTGGTGATAATGTTTTATTTTATTCTCTGTGGTTAATTCTTGGGGGTTTAAAAGATGCTGTAAAATAGCATGTATATGTGTGTGTGCACATGCACATGTGTGTACTTTACTCTGGCTTTGTAATAACTTTGAATGAATTCATCTCTAAGGATCTCTAAAGTGATTTAATGTTCCACTTCCTACAATAACAGCAAATTTCAACAGGAACACTCAATTATTCTAAAGCTTTATTTGATTTCCTGTTCTCTATCTGTTATGTCACTATTTTATGCTTCTTCCACTTACATGAATTTAGAGTGTGTTTATGTTTATATAAACACAAAATAAAGAAAGAGTGAAAATAGTCATTAGTATTACATCAATTTAAAACTTGATTTAGATGTTACCAAAAAATTAAAAAAAAAAAAAAAAAAATTTAATTCAGCACTAGGTGAAGCAGAAGAATCTGAATATAGCAAAGTCATTGGATGCTAAAAATCAAAACAGCTTAAGAATTCAGTGTACAAATACAAAAATTAGGACTGCTAAGCTGTCTGAGAGAAATGAGAAGAGGCTAATGTTTTACTCTCCCATTATTGGGAGAACATTTAATAAGGCAACTCCAGCAATTGGTTTTAAAATTTAATCCCTTGGGAAAAAAAAAAAATAAAAATCACACTTTCTTTAATGGTACAAAAAACAATAAGGGAAAAAATGTTAGAACATAAGGATTTGGTTCTAAATGTTGAAAGCATAATGATGAAGATAATAAAAAATTCTTCAGCTTTATATGAAAATTCTTCAGCTATGTTCAAGACAGGAACCATTTTTAACCATGAGTTCATTACTGTTAAGGACTGCAAAGCCCAGATTTTGCTTGAAACAGTAAAAAAAAGTTCAAATTAAACAATAAATAATTATCCATTTTAAAGATCTATATTCTGGTGTTAAACTCAGGGACTTGAAGACAGATGAACAGGAGCTAAAGTCCGTATTTTCCTTATGCCATGTAAATATGATTTCTATTATTCAGCCCTCTGCAAGACAGCTTACATAAACCACTTGTATTGACTGTCATTTATTATTATGTTGGATTTTTTCTCATCCTGAAAACTTTCTCCAAAATATCTATTTTTTAATCTATGTAGGAATGGGTATTAACTATAGTTCCTTGTGGCAGGATGAGTAGTACAGATGCTTGAGATAAACAGGGATATTCCAGGCATAATTCAAGGCACGATTCTATCCTGCAGGTTTCAGATATTTATTTCTTGAGTTTAAAGTAGAAATCTGAGGACCTTCTAAGTGTTGTGAACACAGTAGACTAGCGGCCTGAACTCCTGATATAACATCAACATACAAAAAAACCATTGTTCTGAAGTTACTTTCAACCACAAAAATCCCAAAGAGCACAACAGAGACAAAACTGGTGACATCTGTAACACACTACTCAATGTTAGGTACAGCTTGCAAGACACTTGCTTACATTGAGGCATGTTTTGTGAGTCACTTCACCAGAAATAGGAGGAAACTTATAAAGCAAATACTATGTCTAAGTGGTTGAACTGCTTCCCAGCTCTCTAACATCTTTCACAAAAATGGGGTCACAAAGCCTGCAGCAATTTATATACTCTTTGACACTTCTCTTTGGAGATATAGAAACACTTCTTTTCATGAACTGTTTTTATAGTTCAGGCAGGAGCAAGGTTGGTTTATATCATGAATATGCCTGTGTTTGAGGTAGAAGTCTTTTATCAAGGACAAAGATTTGGCAGTACACTCTGAATGTAATGAGACACTAGCTTTGCTCTGTATCCTTTGGACATTTATTCCACACTCTATTCCACTGAGATGTACTTTTTTAGCATGTCTCAATGCTGAATACTGCCTATAAGTACTAGAACATAAAACCATGATGCTATACAAAGGGCCAGTCCTCCTCTCCTTCTTATCCTTGGGTATTTCACACTTCTTCCCTTTTGTCAGCAATAGCTTTCATGCAGATACTTAGTCCCAGAATAGGATCCGGGAACTGACATGGTTAAAAACTAAGCTTTGACTCTTTACTTCCCCACCCATCTATTTTTGGTGAGTTTAGTTTCTAGACAACTCAGATGTGGATTTCTGAAATATGTGTGGGAAGAGGCACAAACTGTCTATTAATTTTCGTGGCTGTGGAGATTTATGCAGACTTCAAGTGATCATATAACCACAGCTTAAATTAGGTTAGTTTTCACTGAGCTCCTGCTACAGTCAAGGAAGAAAGCATGGCTCCTGTTGTGATTTACCATCTTTAACAAGTTAACATAGGATCCCTAAACTGCCTTCTAGAGGAGCCCAAATTTAGATGCCTAGAGTTAATAGTCCCCTTAGTGTGAATACACACTATTTTCATCACTCGCATGTTTTACACAATGCTTTATAGTTAGTCTGGTGTAAAGATAGTAGAGTCTGGCTCAGTGTACCTATGAACTCATGCTGTGAGCTTATAAGGGATGTAATCTGATTCTGACATTTCTCCTTCTGCATTACAGGATGATGCATCTATTTTCTTCAAATATATCAGAAATGTCTAAAGACTAACCTTTCAGAATGATCAAAGAAAATATTCACACCTCAGTAGAGAATCAAATCGGAAAACCATGTCATGAAAAGCATGTCAGTGCACTACAGTGGCCAAAGGTGCCCTGTGTAATGACAGTTATGGTGATTTCTTACTGACATTCACTAAAAGTGTATTGTATTGACTATTTTTTTTCAATTTTCTCTGTGTGGCAAGAGGTGACATTTTCCTTTTGTGGGACTTAACTTTTGGCATATATAGAATTTTAGAATCATATAATAATTGTGGTTGGAAAAGACCTTTAGGATCATTGAGTCTAATCATTAACCTAAAACCCCTTCAGTGAAAACATTTTTCCCAGTGTCCACCCTATGCATTGTCTCACTTGGGCTGTGTATAAACTATGCAACACAGGAGAGTTTCTGTGATCCCAGGCATTCTGCATCCTGACTCTCACATTAAGGTGAGGCTTGGACTTATGCTACTTACCCCATCCTATGTGCCCTGCTTTCTGCAGAAATGAAACCCAGGTGGAAGCATAGACAAGAGCTATAAAATGCTCTGTCAAAACCCTCACCCCAGACTGATATTTCAACATGTGCTTACCAAGGACTCTCAGGTTAGATTAAAACATAGTTCTCATACAATCAATAGCACTTTTTCAAGAAGTTCTCTGATTCATACTTTTCCCAAAGTGAGGCAGAATTTTGTATTAAATGTGCCATTTTCTACCACGATATTTCAGCTATCAATAGTCAACATACAAGCTCATAGAATAACCTTGTATTTTAACATATAATACTTACACTTTTACAATTCAATTAATTTTAGCCTCAGTATAAACTGGTTTGGTTTTATCAACCACAGCCTTATTAAGCATGTTTTGAATTTAATTCTTTAGTTCTAACCTTACAAATCACACAAATGCACTACATCTGTGATACTTCTGGTAGGCTACTAATGTGTGCTGACTCTAACGCATGAACAAATTGCAAAGTGAAATTTGCTCATCCTCCCTCACCCTCACTCAGACACACAGGTTTATACCAGTAACAATGATATCTCTGATTTCAGAAGCTAGACTTCTCCCTATATAGGTACTGCCTACAGAAAAGGAAGTACAGAAACCCTTCATGTCAGGCCCATGCAGAAGGCAGAGGATTTTTCGGGAAGTTACATTTAAGGGAGATCATGCTTTGAAGTAGAACAGGCATTTTCCAGAAGATATTGTGTTGGCTGTAGGCCTGTTATCAAGGAACTGTAGAGGATGCATATTCAAAAAGTTTCCTGAAGGAAAAAGCAGAATGACTTTGGCTGTCTAGACAGATTTGAGTCATTTACCTGGAGTCAGGGTAAAATCTCAGCCTTTGTGGAAAGATGTAGAAAGTTGTATTTTTCTTCCCAGGCAGACAAAGGAAAGTTTGGTTAAAAGTTAAGACTCAATGTCAGCACCTTCAATTGTCATGTTAACTGATAGAAAACAAGAGAAACCTATTTTAGAGAGGGAATGAGAAGGGGGAGGGGAGAGACAAATATGTAAAAGTTAAAATGTTCTGAGGGCATGTGTTCCTAAAAAACTTTAGTTTGGACAACACTGTAGAAATATGTCAATTTAAAAAAATAAATAAGAAAAATAAGCAGAGGAATGTTACAGCTTGGGTTTGTTTGTTTGTTTGTTTGAGTTTTTGTTTGTTTGCTTGGGTTTTTTTACTAAATAAAGAAAAATCTGTATGGATTATTATATAATGACTGATACAAAAGAAACTATTATTCAAATGACAGACCAGTGTGACAGTCAGAGAAAGACCTGAAATATGTGGATTGAGGAGTTTTCCAGGGCTTAAAATGAAAAAGCAAATTGCATTTTACTGTGTGGCCTTTCTGTTAACGAAAAAGACCAGAAAAGGCTGCTGAAAGCCAAAGAGATAATAGACAAAATGTTGGTAAGGTATCTTTGAGGGAAAGTTAAAATAAAACTTTTGGAGCAGATAGAGACTGTGAGAAACCTGTACGTTCCCTAAAATATATCCTCGAACATTTTCACTGGAAAATTACCAACTGCTTCTGTTAGAGTCTGGAATTGTAAGGATTTGGAAGTTGTTGGTTCTGCTGAATTTCAGACTTTCAGACACTGGAAGAGTTTATTTGGAATGGAAAATTTAGTGGGAAACAGGAGCAATTTCAGACCTGTTTTATCAAGAAAAGGAACCATTTTTAGTGAAGTATTCTTTTGTGTGAATAAACTGGAAAAGCAAAAAATACAGTGTCAAGACATATGAGTGCTCTTACCACTAAATTCCATATTAATCAATGTTTCTGTCAATAAACATTTCAAAATCAATGTAAGAATATGAAAACTCATTTCTATATGATCTAATACACAAGAAAGAGACCTGTAAACAGTTCAGCTTTTTTCAAGAGACACACTAATCATTCAGCCTATTTGGTCAATGAACTCAGCAATAGCCAAAGTTTTGGAAAAGCAATTACATGCTAGGTAACTGCAAATGTGTAATTAATGCAAATGTGTGTCTAATTAAGTAAAGCCTATCACATGATGCTAGACTCAACAAAGGATAAATAAATGATGGATAATAAAATCCATCTTTAGCAGTTGATGAGTTTCTTATTATTTAATCAGTGGTTTGGTGTGCTGTGGTGTCGGCTTCCTAGGCTTGAGGTGGTAGTTCGAAATGAGCTTGTGGCTTGTTTTATATCATACAGGTCATGAAAAACTGTGCCTTTTTTTTTTTTTTTTTTTAAGCACTAAGGCTATTAAGATGGGATTACCATTTTGATGCAGGTAAGCAGTAATAAATACATTCATTACCTCTGGTTTTATACATCTACTATGCATATAGCATCTTCTGAGCTGTGTACTCTTGTGTCTTTTTATAATAAACAGGAAGAAATAGATGCTCTTTAGAGATGATGTATTCATCTAACTACATACAGATGAATCATATCTATAATAACATGAATGATACTGTAAAAGTACTTATGGTTCTCCACTATAAAAAAAAAAAGAAGACAGATGAAGAAGGCTAGAGAATGTGTGGGTGTTTAGATCTGGGTGGATCAGCTCCAGCCTAACAGTAGCAGTTGTCTTGCTTGTACCAACAAATAAATCTATCGCCAACTCTCAAATGTGATGAAAAGCAAAATGCTTTTCTAGATAATCCTGTGAGGCTTGCATAAACCAGAGCTAAACATGATCACCTGCAAAGTAGGTGAAACAAGAGGGCTCATCTTGTGGAGACAATGAAGGGATTTATCTTCATATCTCTATTTAATCTGTCTCAGTGAAGGGCTGTGGGTTTGTGCTGTTTCAAATGCTTCTTTCCTGTTCCTATGTATAGTTGTGACTTCCAAAATATACACCTTATTAAACTGAAGACTTTGGATACATAATGGTGTCTATACATAAGAAAAAAAAAGAAAATAAAATGTGGGGAATAGATTCCTACAAAGGTTTTAATGATTTAGTATTTGGTCACACTGACTTAACTCCTACCCTGACCTGCCTCCAAGGAAAGGTTCTGTATCTATGAACAGCTCAGTGAGCCTAAGCTACTGTAAACGTATCTTTGTTGTATCATGCCTGACTCAAGTAAGTTTTTATAAAGGCAGAATGGGATCCAGAAAAACTTGGTCTTGCTCTGAAAAAGACTTCCCATGTCTTCTTGGTGATTCTCATAACAATTTAGGCACTAAATACTTAGTGAGGATTTCAGAAATGCCTTTAGGAGCTCACTGATATTGTGGAAATTGTCTCCACAATCAGTTCCTCGTGGCTGCAACATTCACCTCTTCATACTGTTAGGTATGGCAATATTTCTACTTTCTGTCTTTTCTACAGAGATCATATGGATATGTTTTATGAACAGCTTTAAATATTGCAACAACAAAAGTAAACAAATACTATTTACCTAGATATGGCACATGTAGTTTTAAAGAGATACTAAGTTGTCTTTGTTAGCTAGTCTGTAGTTGTTTTGGGTTTACTTGGCAAGGTTTTGGTAGCAGGGAGGTGCAGGGATGCCTTCTTGGCTTCTTTGACAATTAAGTATGTATATAATTTTAATAATTATTTTCTTTTTAAATATATTAATCTAGCAGGAAAATGATTGTCATCTTTTCTGGAGAGATTATTGAATCAAGGAAGAGTTGAGGCAGGAAGGGACCTCTGGAGAGGGCCCAATCCTATCTTTCTGCTCAAAGCAGGTTACTCAGAACCATCTCCAGACAGGTTTTTAATATCTTTAAGGATGTAGACTACACAGCCTCTCTGGGCAGTACTTAAAAGAAATTATTTTTCTTTGGTTTAAATTGAATTTCCTGCATTTCAATTTGTGTCTCTTTCCTCTTGTCTTCTCACTGGATATAATATGAAGAGCCTGGATCAGTCTTTACAGTCTCCCATCAGATATTTCCACATATTGATAAGATTCTCCACTAAGTCTTCTATTTGTTTACATAAACATGATAGAAATTATTTTATTTAAAGCTTTCTTTTTGGCTGAACAAGATGTCTGTTTTTAAAAAAGATCATTCTGTTGCAGAACAACTAACATTTCTCATCATTAGTCAATTTTTTAATGTCTTAACAATGGGCAAGTTAAATTCTCAAACTTTTTATTTTAAACATTTTTCAGCATTCAAAATATTTTTAAAATTTTTTCAAATCTCTTCTGAATTTTATAAATTGCTTCTGCCAATTCAAACAAGCTTTTATTAGGTTAATAAGAGTTGTTATAATATTTCTGGTGTAATACATCAAATGATGTTCTGGTGTTTTTGGGGGGTGTGTTGTTTTTTTTTTGGAGGTGAATTATGAAGAGAGCTGCACTTCTCATGCTGCACGTGTTTTAGTGGTAGGCATTTTCTTGATGTTCTATGCATATGTCTTGCTAATTTATCCTCTTCAAGAGTTTTTATAATATTTCTTAATATGGTAAGAAGGATGGAGATATCAAATCTAGCTTTAGTGGTTGAGATACTTCACTAGCTGCATTTGTAGACTCATTTGTATCAATTATGGAGGATTACAAGTCTCAGCTCCAGTTTATTTCTGTTTCTGAGTTTCCGAGTTTCATTAGTCATAAAAATATAACTACAGAAAACCGTATGTTTAGTTTTGACATGACATATTTGCAAAGAACTAAATAAATCTATTAAAATGCATACATCCTATTTTAAAGTGCTAAAACTTGTAAGCCAGACTTTCATCTCACAGGATTCATTAAAATATCTTATTTTTATTTAAAATCTTATTTTTATTTAGAATATCTTCTTTTAAAGCACTGTCATTATTATTCAAAGTAAGAATATCAGTACTCAGATACTACAGTCTGATATTAATTTATAAAGTATGACAGTTATAATTCAAACTGCCATGAATAGTTTTGATAGCTTACATAAATCACATTAATTCTATCTTGAGTATAAGCTAATAAACAGGTCAGTATTATGCATTCTCTTGGAATATAATTCTAAAGTTTATCTTAGGAAAGAGTTTTTAACTTTATGTGGTTGTTTAGGATTATTAAGTTTGAATCAATATCTTTTCAGACAGAAAAGCTTCCCTTCATAATCTATATTACCCTTTTTTTGGCACTATTTGTTCAGGATTCATCTATATGACATTTTGTAATGCAGACACTTCTGAGATGGAGATGAACTGTTATCAAACAATACCCACAAGTAATGCACAACAGCTCTGTAGAATTCACTCTTATGGTATAAAATGATCTACAAATTGCAACAAAGCAATTCTGGTTTATGGCCTAACCACCCCCCATCCCCCCCAAACAGTAGGAATTGGGTTTTTTTCTCAAATACCCGTGGGGCTAAAGACTAGACATAAGAAGAATCAAGATGATAGAGGTCCTAATTTAGACACTTTAAGCTTACCAACCACTCTGTCTGGGTGGACATGTACATGTTTGTACCTGACTATATCTACATTTCCTGACAATACTGTTTTCAAGAGACAGTGATAACATTTTCTTTCAGCAGCTAGCCAGTTCTATCCATACCAGTCATAGAGATTTTCTTCATTACTGTTTTCCATTGTAGCCCAGCTCTTCTGGAATGTTATGTCACCATGTTTGCTGGGATCTTTGCATTAGAAAATCACATGGTGATCAGCAGGAAATATGTTTAGCAAACAAGGAATTAAGTTTCTGAAAGAAAGTGGATGTATAGTGGTTTAATAACCTTCTTGTATATTTTTATCATTATGTTTAGAGCTGTAATCCTACTTACTAAAGGAATAGATCAGAGGTGAATGAAATGACTAAAAGCTCACCAGTTCAGCATTCAGAAGTGCTGTATAGGTGAGGCTAGCAATAAGACATGTGCATATTAATAGAAAATGTTAAGTAATGACAATGAGGTGAAATGAGGGCAAATACTTCCAAAACACTCTTTTAGAATTAGTGCAGGAGATTGATCTATTAGTGTTTAATTACCAGTCAAATTGAATTACTAACTTAAACCAGTTAAACCCTTTCAAAATGAGATTTTTCAACATGAACATACTGCTTAAATAGATTATTCCTCATATATTAACTATAAACTAAATTGTTCTATGCTGTCTCACAAGGTATGACAGAATGTGGCATTTTTTATTTCTTGCAGTGGTCAAGTATTCAGCAAGTTCCAACACAAAGTGATAGTCATGGAGCTATTTTTATTCTGTTTCACTAAGGTAGACCTCTAGCCATTATCAGTGATGCTCTGTTACTCATTTTAAGCCCGAACCTTCCACTCAACAAACAATCAAAACTTCCTTTTTTTAAATTTTTTTTTCCCCTTCTTGTGAAATTACAGAAGGAAACAGTGTTTCTGGGAAAAGTATCCACACTTCAGGGTGATAATATTTTAAAATGAAGGAAAAAAAAAAAAAAAGGAAAAAATTGCATCAAACTTGATAACTATCTCCAGGTCGTAACTCAACTGTTGTCTCTGGGAATGTAATTGTTCTTTAGTTATTTATACAAGTGTAGATTGTGTGGATATATCTAATTTAGCCTTGAATTGGTCCTAAATTAGCAGCTTTAAATAATAAAAAAAATAAAAATAAGAATCCCAACATGCAAAATGCAGAGCTGAAGCAGGATTGTCAGCTTTCCAAGGTACACAGTCTGGAGCTTTGGCCTGGACCCAAGCCAGTGACCAGGGTCAGGGAGTGAGCTATACTAAAATTTTAAACACTCACAAAATTCAACAGTTTGGCTCAGCAATGCTTCTAATTTCAATATTGAAATATTTCTCTATTGTATGGTGTTTAGGGCAAATACTAGGAGTGCTGTTTACCTTGGAATTTTGGTTTGGGGTTTTATTTCAGAATGTGGTAAATTTTTGTGGAGTAGTGAGGTGGGGTAGCTTTTTAAAGTGTCACTTAAGATCTTTGGAGGTCACTTCCTATTCTGGGTCATATATTCCTTTTTTGGAAAAAGGAATAAGTGGGAAACATCATAGAGAGAATCTCAGTAACCATACTAAATTCTGGACTATTTCCATTGCTCCTCCCTAACTGCAGGAAAATTACATGTTAATGACCTCTGCATATGAAATTCTGTTTGGAAAGGGATTTATTTCACTGTTATCATTAATATCTCAAAGCTACATACAAATATAAACATCCAAGAGAACAAATCACAAATGTTATCCCATCAAGTCCCAAGCTCTATTTACTAGGTGTTCTAAAATCCCTGATTCTCCAGCTGCACCTTTGAAAATGGTCAGTCTGCTAATGTCTGTTCTATGATGTAGTCTCATAACCTAGAAATAAGTTGTGTCCAAAGGTTTTCTGTGTCACTTCCACTGTGGAGGACTTGAACCAATATTTTTGTTGAATGTACTTCCTTTTCACTTTATTTTTTTCGTGTTTGATGTTTTATTTTGACTAAATTAAGTTAACCAACAATTTTCCTTTTTTTGAGGAAAAAAGCTTATCATTCTTTAATGAAAGAGAATTGCTAGCAGATTTTACTTTTTGACTCCCAAAATCCAATT
>JANHGN010009017.1:32828-53013 GCA_024605025.1 Megaceryle maxima
GACAGCCTGGCTCTCTGATTCTTTCAGGTCCACACTTCATTGTCTGAACAAGAATCTCTAAAGCAGTAGACCTAACTGCCTGAATGTTATACCAGAAATGCTATCCAGTTATGGCCATCCTGGAATGACTAATGTTTTAATAGGAGCCATAAACACCAGACACCAAATACTCAGATGTCTTATTTATTTTTAATTTAAGAAAAGAACACATTTGCCTTGATTTATTAATTTATAATCCCCTTTCATATGGCTGGAAGTGAAGCTATCAACATAATAGATCACTCTTAAAGTTAATAAATGATGTCTTTAATATACTTCTCTCTCACATGCAACTAGGCATACAATTAAAGAGCATACAGATACCAGACATACACTTGATGATGGAATAATATTTTCCTGACTCTGCAAATGACCTCATGACCAACTGACAAGGAAGTTGCACTGAAGAAATTTTCAAAGGGACACTGTAAAAACTGTAAGACGTGAACATTGACCTGTCATAGTGTACCCAAATGAGTTGTCATTCACTTCTGAGGATTTTGTTTTGTACTCTTCATCTCGTCATTACAAATAGTTTGCTTTATTGTAAAGCATGACAAACCTTATTGTGAAATTCCCAATCACTCTTCCTAGGTTTTTCTTGTTTTGAATGTTCTGTTATGTCAACTTCTGCTATATTACATTTTATCACCTATGGATAGAAATTGATTAAATTAATACAAATTACCTGGAAAAACTATTGCTAGGTGTCCAAAATTCTCCAGGAACCAACCAGACATGCCTTACTGTTAAAACACACAGCTTTTTCTAGTGTATTTTTCTCTGAAGTATTGCTGAATATTTCCCAAACTCAGTGAAAAGTCCTATAGAAGTAAGCCAAATAGAAAAATGTAGGCCAAATGTATAGCTGTTTCTTACTTTTGAAGCTCTGATGGAAAATGTTTAGTAGGATTCAGCCCACTTTGAATTATTTTTCTGAAGAAAATTAATTGGGGATGAGTGGCTGGAAAGCTGCCTGGCAGAAAAGGACCTGGGGGTGCTGGTGGACAGCCGGGTTAATATAAGTCAGCAGTGTGCCCAGGAGGCCAAGAAGGCCAGCAGGATCCTGGCTTGTATCAGGAATAGTGTGGTCAGCAGGAGAAGGGAAGTTATTGTGCCCTCATACTCAGGACTTGTGAGGCCTCATCTTGAATTCTATTGTCAGTTCTGGGCCCCTCATTATAGGAAAGACATTGAGATGCTGGAACATGTCCAGAGGAGAGCTACCAAGCTGGTGAGGGGTTTAGAGAACAAGTTGTATGAGGAGAGGCTGAGGGAGCTGTGTATGTTTAGTTTGGAGAAGAGGAGGCTGAGGGGAACCTCTTTGCCCTCCACAGCTACCTGAAAGGAGGTTGTAGAGAGGTGGGTGTTGGCCTCTTCTCCTTAGTAACTACTGACAGAACTAGATGAAATGGTCTGAAGTTACGGCAGGGGAGGTTTACATTAGATATTAGGAAGAAATTCTTTAGAGAAAGAGTGGTGAGGCACTGGAACAAGCTTCCCAGGGACGTGGTTGAGTCACCATCCCTGGAGGTATTTAAGAAACAGGTAGACCTGGTGCTTCAGGACATGCTCTAGTGGCAGCCATGTAGAGGGTTATTTTGTATTTTGTGGTTTTGAAGTCATGTTTGATCAGGGTATTTAGGTGCTTGGGGTTTTTTTAGGTTGTGTGGTTTTTTGTTTGTTTTTGTTATGGGTATGGTTGGACTTGGTGACTTAGGAGAGGTCCTTTCCAACCATGAATATTCTGTGTAATAAGCTCCTACAATTAGAAGCTAGGAAGCATTAATAATATTCACAGGGGAAGGTAATAGGCAGAGAGAACTGTCTCATGGCCTGTGGATACATCTGTGCAAAACATTAAGACATGGGTATTTGTCCATACACTTTACTGATTAGTTAAATTCATTTCTTTCAGAGAGAATAGAGACAAAATAAATTTATTTTTTTTATGCATAGAAAATATAGAAACAGGGTAGAATATGTGGGAATATGTTAACTTGAACATTTCTGTCATGTTAATGTATCTGTTGCTTTCCCTACTGGAGGAGGCCATATTTTAATGCACTACCTTGACCAGATTTTCTTCATTTAACTCTTCATTGTGCACTTTTTGAGAGTATCATTGCAAATGCTTAATGTATACAAGTAACAAAAGCTGTTTGTTCCATATGCTATTTCTGTCCATTTGATATACTGTGATACGTCAAGCAATAAGATTAAATAATGTTACTTTCACAAAATCTCACTTTAAATCTTCTGAGATTATTTTTTCCAACTAGCAATGTTTCACTGAAGTTATTTCCTCTACAGGTTAATTCATATTTCAGACCAATAGAGTTTTACTGACTGAAATTATGTGATTGGGGCATTTCTTATTCAATAAGATAAAGTCAGCTATGCACAGACACTATTCACTTTTCATTAATTATCCCTCAACTGCAAGGAAAAACACTGGAGACAAAATGTTAAGTAAAAAAAGGTCACACTAGGTGAATAACACAAAGACATTCTTAACTAATGTTCACTGGAGTCAATGGTAGCCTGGACATCTGTTGAGTTTGGACCTAAATTCTCCTTTTTTCTAACCACCAGTCCTCTTTCTTTCTCCAGTTCACTGTCAGGCAGGTAATATTTTTGATCTCTTTTTCCCAAATAATTTCCAAAATGAGCAATATTTTTTTTTCTCTACTTTCTTACAAACACATCATAGATTCACAGAATAGTTTAGGAGGGACTTCCTGAGAACATCTAATTCAATTATATGTTTAAAGGACAAGATTCTATATATTTTGAGTACATAATGAATAAATGATTACTTAGACCAAAAATATTTCAAGGATGCTTACTATGTACAATTAAGAAAAATGTGATGTTAAAAAATAAAATCTTACAATTGAGAATAACTGACTGTGCTGAACCCTTTCTGATGAAGATGCAGACTACATATGGCAGACCTATGCTCAGATGACTACTGATTTAACCTATGAACCAGACCTAATGACTTACATTTTGCAAAAAATCCTTAAAAAAAATTCTCCTACATTACAAATTTGTCTTACTTTACCTATTTTTGCTATTTCTTGCATGAGGTTGTTGCTGTAGGAAAGGTTTTGATTTGCATTCAGGTTCTTCAACCAATTTTATAGTTGACTGACTCCACACAATCCAGTTCGTGGGAACATTCCCTCATGTATCAATGAAGTGCATCTCTGGAGACAAATTTGTCATCTATTTTAACAATGGGCAGCAAAGGTACACAGCAATTAAGTATAAGAATTCAAAAAAAATGTCATGGATGTTGTCTGAGGTTTTACACTGGAAAAAATCTTTGTAACTGTAAATTGAAAAAGAGTAGAAAAGTCTAATAAGTAGACTTTGTTAGAAGTAATGTAGCTAGAAATTAAAAAAAATATTTTGTGGTTTAGGCCCATTGTAAAAAAACAAACAAAACAAACAAAAAAACAGAAAATACTTTTAAAATTAATTACAAGGTCATTTTAATTTAAAAAGTTAAAATACTATTAATACATGGAATTTAGTCCTTCCTGTATATTGGATTTTCATGCTTGTAGTAACTCCTGAAGGCAACCTTGTAACTCAAACTTTCTTTTTGGCCTGCAGCTGAAAAAATCATACAAAACCTTGAAATGACACGGATGTTGATAAGAGGAATGTTTTATTTTAAGTGAACAGCATGAATACTTCTCAGGATACTGTCATATGAAAACCTACACTGTGCAAAAGCTATCAGCCTTATCTTTCTGTAGGCTATTGTTACACCACTGTAACACAAAGCAGCCTTAGCATCATATTGAAAGCTGGCACACTGAGGAGAGTTCATGAGTATAACATTATGATGTAGATATATTTAAATTTCCTAAGGGTTGACAAAGTCAATATATCACAGCACCTAATGATGAATTATTAGTTTAGAGGTGAAAAGTTCAATCTCTGAAAGGGTGTTCTCACACAATAAATTAGTTGAGATATTAAATATCCCAAAAGTAGATTCTTAGAGTCTATCCATTGATAAGCTTATTGAGATTTGAGGGGGAAAGAAACACTATAACATTCTCTTTATGAGAAGCTAAGCCAACATGTCAGATTGAAAACTATCTGGAAATGAAACATAAATGAAGAAGGCCAATGAAAACATAATTTCAATTGGCCTTGAAATAACAACAATTTATGAAGAACAGCATAGGCAGGGTGGGACAGGAAGAATTTAAACTTCCATTTCATGTTCTGCCTAAGTGTGGGAATTAGAGAGAAGCTTTCCTCATAGGGCATCTCATTTCAATGAGCCAGGAAGATGGAGAGGAATTTGTACACATCCCAAAAGTAATGGACCACAGGTTCTTTAAAATTGTACAAGTTTTCTAGTGTATATATATATATATATATATATATATAAAATCCTTACAGCAAACCTGTGCAGGTGCTTTCCCAGAATCCGCTTTTACTGCAAGAATTTAAATGGCAATAGCACAAGCATGAACACGAAATAGCAAATGGTGGCACTGGTGTTGAAAGGCAAGAAGTAAAATAATGCAAAAAAGTAACCAGTTTATTTAAGCTTTCTTGCTTTTTCTGCCTTATGCATTGAGATACTACAGTGATGAGAAACAAAAATAATTAATGAGTAGATTTCATAATACAACAAAGTTTGTCTATTGAAATTATAAGTTAATGTACTTTAAACTGCACGTAATAAAAATACTAGTTCTAGTTCTTCTGAACAGTACTATGAAAAAGGACTAGAATAAGGTATGTTACAGAAATATAAACATTTGGGATTATATGTCTGGAAGTCTCTGGGGATAGCTTAAGGTTGTTCATCTTCCAGCACTCTGTAGCACAGAAAATCTTCAAGAAAGCGTAAAGTCCTCTGGACTGAAAAGGGATTTACAGTCCCTAGAGTAGTTTTGTAAATTCACAGACAAATCAAACACTCCTATAGCTGCAGTGATCTGTGAGAAAGTGGCAGGTTTTTCTGTCCCAGTCTGCCACTTAGAAAGGTTTTGCAAGGATATTTTCTCCATTTTTAGTGTTGCTATCATTCCTACAGTTACTGCACAATCCAGGCAACATGAGGACCTCTTTATGCTCTACACTGCACAGTCTCACAGCAAAAGAGAGTATCTGCCTAAGTGGCTTTATAAATTAGACAGCTATACAAATGATAGAAGGGGAAGCAGGGGACAAGGAAAGAAGTAACTTACTTGCTTTTACTAATAGAATTCAAAGTTCCTCTATTTTAGGCCAATACTACCTCTTATCTCAAAATTTTTCAAATCATTGATCTATTTTTCTTGAAAAGAACCAAGATCTCTTCAATAAATATTTCAGGAAACATTACAGCAACACTGTAAGCAAGAGCTGAAAGAAATCCTAAACCTGCTTGACAAAGGTTGCCAACAGAAAGCAGAAATCCAGGTGAGAGTCACTTTATTCTAGGATCTAGTGTAAAATGTTTTCTGAGCAGTTGCTCTTTGGGGGAACATAAGAAAAGTTAAGGTTTTGTTCTCATAAATTACACACAGAAAAACTTAAGAAAATCAAAAGGCTCATTTACCTATTACTGCTATGATAATGGGTAAGAACACAGAGGTTAATTTTTTGTTTGTTTGTTTGTCTGAAAACAAAACCTGGACATTTTGGATAACAGAAAAAGTTTCAGTATCTCTTAAAACCTCTGAAATATCTTTAACCTGTGAAAGCAAAGAGCATTAATTCCAGCTCATGTTAAAGATTGTGTGCAGAATTCTTTTCACAGTGCATGGATGATTTGTATCCAACATCAGAACATTGGGTGGCTAAATACCTACCACAAGTACACTATACTCATAGGTATGCTGAAGCATTACACTGACATCAATAATTCCAAGCTTTGAACCTTATCAGTTTTTCTGTGTGGACTTCAGAAGCATGAACCATACATATCCCTCACTATCTGTCTCTGATAAGCACTAACAAGAAGGCACATTGCAGTATTTCCGAAATATGTACTGTGGTGGGCACATGGATAAAAATTTCTATTAAATTGTGAAGGGAAAGGTTGGGAAATGGCCTACCTTCCTGCTCCAAACTTTGAACAAGGAAACTTTTCTTCTCTCAGCTTCCCTGAGCTCTTCCTCTTTACCCTCCCAATATATGCTTTCATGAAGTCCTGTGATTACAGAATTCAGTCTGTATTTTGCCTGCAACTGTCTCATTTTCCAGTGAAGCATGTGCATGAAAATTTGTGACAATCTCTGTGAAAAAAAAGCCTTCACTTCATTTTGCTGAGATAGGCACCCCATGAGAACTTGCTTGAAAACCTGACACTTCCTTACAACATACACGAGATGAAGAACTGGAAAAATCTATTGTGCTGTTATCTTGGTCTGAAAGTCACAAATGGAAAGACAAGAGAGGACTGAGGTTTGAACAGAAAACAAAAGAACCAGTAGACATGCAGATAAATATATAGACTGGTGTGATTCTCTAGGCAGGACTACCATAAAAAAAAAAAGTTATAATTCAATTTTTGAATGAATAATTTATCATATAAAAGCATTTAAGTAATTTTATTCAAGTAGGTGTTTTGCTTACATCATCTTATCAGGAGGCAGAAGCAGTATTCTGGGAACTTAAGTGACCCATGTCAATAAAGAAGCAATGAAAAGCCGCTGGTTAGAAAAAGCCAACAGTTAAAAAATGCTTCTGTAGTATCCTTACTATAACCTGGGGAGAAATAGATGTAAATTTTTATGATTTTATTTGGTGATCACCAATTTCCTAGTTACCTACGTTCTTCAGGCAACTGAAGAACAATTCAGTTAAAATATGGATTCATGTCTGGTCTTCACAGAGAGGAATAAAAAGTTGTAAAGATGCCCCAGTATCGCAGAAAGGCACAGAAACCAAGAGCCAAATAAGAATAATAAGAAAAAGTTGTGGGTTTAACTTCAAAATATCACAATTGTTACATGTAATGATTTCTGGATTCCGATTTAATGTTTTAGTTTGTTACTTTTTTTAGAAAATAGTAACAGCTTGACTAATAATTAAGTAAATGGCAAACTATATGAGCTTTAAAGATTGTGAAAACATATGGAACATCAAACTCAGTAGCATCTCTTCAAGGAAATACATATTTGGAAGAAAGTACAAAACCAGTACAAACATGCTGTGATAATCCCCACAATGTGACTTCCTAGATTCTAGTAACAAGAAAAAAGAATATAGGTTTATTTCAAGAAAATACTTGGAACAAACAACTGAGAAAACAGAAGCACCCAACAGAAGTACCTCAGTTAGCAAAACAGTGATTCAAAATCAGAAGATATCATTGTGTGCATGAGTTTATTTTATCTCCTAAAATGTAAACTGTTGTTGGATGAACCATATGCTGAACATTAAGATGTTGTTGATGTAAATGCTCTATTCCTTCACAAAAGCCAAGACTTTCCCTGCATCATTCAAAGTACCTTCTGTCTGGACTGGTTTTTTTACAAAGGGAATTCAATCTCCATGGTGTAGTTAATCTTTGACCTTCCATCCATGCCTGCCAAGGAAAGTGACACTTGGTGTCAATTAGAGTGATATGTGTTGTGACTTAGACACAATTCCATGGGGACTTGGATTGCAATCAGCAACAAATTGCAGGAAAGGCTTTGAGCAGATCAGATTAGATAGTCATGAAATTTTAGCCATAGACATGACTTAGCCAAATCTGGTCAACTAACTGATAAGGCAGTGACTCCATTTTACCACTTCTGCTGTTCTACTAACAATTTGCTGATCCATCCAAGAGGGGTCAAGGGTCATGCACCATGGTACTTCAGATTCTTTTTAATGCTTAGATTTTTCATGCCATTGTAGTCAATGCATTTTGTTTACAAATCCAGCTAAACTGAACAGAGAATCAAAACCAATCAGAAAATAATGTAATTATAAAGGGTTACATACTTTAAATTCATTCCATAATATTGTTCCCTCTGCCCTGTATTTTATTTTAATTGCTCTTCTGCTGTAGTTTAGTGTAGTATCACCAGGACTATGTGTACTGTTCTGGTCTCCTAGTTAGGTCATGAATTAACCAGAATTCCACCTCCAATACTGTATATGCCATTAGAAACACTATAGGCATTCTCAGTAGGTATAAATAATCTTTCAGTTTAGTTCATGGTAGTCTGGGACAACAAATTTAATGTTACTCTTAAAATTTAAGAGTAATATGCATATTTAGATAACATTATCACTGGCCATACATGATAAGTTTTACAAGAAAAGGAATTCTTTATTTTAAGGATTAGAAACATAAGGAGACATCTAGGAAGGATTTGACAATAGAGCATTAAAATAACAGTGTGGAGGGCCAGAAATTCTGGAAAATAATTTGAGTCTGTAAGAAATACAGTAGAATATTTGTCACATGAAAAGGGTTAGGTAATTTGGCAGAAAATAAACCCCACTGCATTCCAGCTGGCCCTCAGATATCAGAGAGGCTGGGGGCGGCTAGGTGTAGATTCTGAGTTATGTCCAGTTTGGCATTATTAGTCTGGTCATGTTCAATCTGAACTCTCACTGCTCTGGGTTTGCTAACAGTGCACTGCACTCCCTGTTCTAGTCATGCTCCACAGTCTCACGCAGCCAGTAATGAACTGACAGCACCTGATGAGAAAGCTTCTGCAACTAGCAGCATGAATAGTGCAGTTTATTAAGAGCAACAGAGATACAAGTTCTTGTAGATTGCTGGTGATAAATTCACTGTGTACAAAGCATGTGTAGGGATACCAAAAACATTGCATTAAACAGCAGCTCAGTAAAATTTCTGTTTCCTGGGGATATAATCAGAAAGTCTGGATTTTACCCGAAGGTGTCCCTATGGGAGGGAAGCAAGGTTCAGCCAATCAACTGATCCCAGGAGTCAGATTAGTGATAGTACCTGCCCTGACTTGTCCACGATGTCTTCCCTGACATCCCCCCCCTACTTAAATCATTTTAATAATATTTTTTTATGTTCAAGGTGGAGCTTGAGTGACTCTAGTCATAAATACATTTATTATGATTGGTATAAATTTCTCTCATTTTGCTTTCCCAAACTCAGTGAGGAGGTTTGCACTTTGGGATGGAGGTGTTTTTTTGTACATTATGGTGCGCAAAGTTTGCACAAAGGACAGTACTTTGTCAAAAACTGCGTCAAACAGGCAGTTTATCAGTTCTGTAGTACCATCAAGTTCCAATTTCTTCTGTAATCTCACCGGGCCTGGAAGTGGAATCTTCACTCTCTCCCCTGTGCTGTGTGCAGACATGAGTGAAATTTCAGCTCTTTAGGTCAGGAGAGAATCTGAGCTGGGCTGACTGGATTACACAAAGGTGAAAGGACTTTGTGGGTGGCATCATTACTGACCCAGGGATTCAGCTGGGTACACACAGAAAAATCTATTAAATCCTTTCCTGAACAGAGAATAACAAAAATATTTCAGGACCAATAATGACATAAATATTTGTGGGAACAAAACACTTTTTTATTTAATAAACAGTGAAGCTGAATGAATGAGCAATCTTTTCAGTGGTCACCTATTTTTAGCCACAGTTCAGGAATTGATTATTGTAAATGAAGTTTATGTAATGCTTCTTTTATGTCACTTAACATTCACTTAAGTTTGTAAAATTGTTCTTAATTGATATTGGCATAAACAACTTTAAAACTGACCAAAATCTCAGGTACTTCTCAGGTCTGGGCTCCTTTGATTATGTTTCTTTGGTGTGCTTATGTCTTCTAACTGGCTCTCTGTTGTGCAATTGTATCTTTATGTTTCATTTAAGGAATTTTTAGCTTTAGTAAAAATGTAGAAAAGACATGCAGATACTGAATATTCAGTATAAATATTCCCTGTTCTGTTTAGAAAATAAATTAGTCCTTATCTAAAAGAAGTTCTGGATGCCTTCAGTCAAACAAAACTACCAGCTGGAAATTCTTTGAGGATTTTTTACTAAAAAATAGAATTTATGCACTGGTAAATTAATATACCTTTATTCTGTGAAACTGAATGGAAGGTGATACTTAACTTTATGCTGTGTTCTGCTTTGAAACATGTGAAACAGATATTATGTCAGAGAGATACACTTTTAAGGATACAGTACATTAGAATTCAGACATCTGTGTGCTCTGTTATGTATACACAGAAATGTATACATGGGTACAGCAGCTACTGCCAAATGAAGGGAAAATAAATTACTTTGTTGTCTGAAAAAACCTGAACCCTTATCACTATGCTTTGCATGGCCAATGGAGTGCTGAATCATTATCTCTTCTGTAGATATAGAAGTCTAGATCCACATAGAATACATGCTAATACAAAAGGTTGCAGTGCCTCTCTGCACCTGCTGCATTCCAACTCTACAGTGGGATTAGACACAGTAAATTCAACCCTACATGAAGCATGTGAAAATGCTGCATGGAGTGTAGTAGTGCTAAAAAGGTTAAAAACTATTGATACAGAGAATCTATGACAGGTTTCAATATGATCAGCATCTTTTCATAGTGAACACTGTTTTGTCCTTGCAAATACTTTGGAATAGCCTTCCTATTTTAGTTTACAACAGATAGGAAATCACTTTCAAATTGGTAGCCTATTGCCAATAGTTATCACTTTAGAAAATAGTCATACTTTCTGTACCTCAGATTTTAAACTTTCTTTTGAAGATCTTCCAAAGCAGAAAATTAATCAACAAACTTCAAGAGGTGACTTGTCAGACCTAAGTATGTATGAGTAATTTGTTTATTTTACATTTTTAAACATCAGTAGGTTGGTTATACATGACAAGCAAATGTGTTTCTTGGGCTGGATGCACATGTGATATTCTTTTGTACTGAGAAAGAGAATAGTGAATGCAAACACATCTCAATACAGAATGGCTGCAAAAATTCAGAACTACAGTTATCAGTTAGCCAGTTGTGCTGTATTAGCACAGATTTCATTATTAACCAAACATAAATTCAAGTACTTTTTAACGGGACATTATCAAGTGCTTGTATATAATTGTACATATCTACAGTTTGCTTTAGTTTTAAAAGCCTCTTAAACACTTCTGCTTTGTCAGAGTATTTTCTTTTCATTGGGCAAATGATGCTATTTCATTCTGAGCACAAGACAGCTTGACCTATTAAAATAACTAAGTTTGCTACTTTAGCCCCAACAGTCACTGTAACTGTTGATGCTACCATACTCTGTATGTTCAATTTAATCTGGTTTATGCACGTTTGTGGTAAGGGATAAAAGAAGGTATATTTATAGAATCATAGAATCTTTTAGGTTGGAAGAGAGCTTTAAGATCATCAAGTCCAACTGTTAATCCAGCACTGACAAGTCACCATTAAATCACATCCCTTGGCACCACATCTACACATCTAAATACCTCCAGGGATGGTGACTCCACCATTTTCGTGGACAGCCTGTTCCAATATTTGACAACTCTTTCAGTGAAGAAAGTTTTCCTAATATCCAACCTAAACCTTTCCTGGCACAACTTGAGGCATTTTTATCTTGTCCTATCACTTGTTCCTTGGGAGAAGAGACCGCCCCCCATCTTGCTACCACCTCCTTTCAGGTAGTTCTAGAGAGTTAAAAGGTCTCCCCTACGCCTTCTTTTCTCCAAGCTAAACAATCCCAATTCCCTCAGCTGCTTCTCACAGAGCACAAGACTTGTCCTCTAGACTCACCAGCTTCATTGTTCATCTTTGGACACATTCCAACAACTCAATATCCTTCTTGTAGTGATGGGCCCAAATCTGAACACAGTATTTGATGTGTGGCCTCACCAGTGCCAAGTACAGAGGTGTGATCATTTCCAGCATATAAGGCCATCAATAACAGTACCCTGGCATATAGAAAACCCAATCAAAGGAGCAGCAAGGTTGGTATCCATGACATATATATGAAGTATACATACCCCTGTATGGTGATCTTCATTGGTGTTGTACAGGTTGCCTCCAGGCTTCCTGTAGGCTGCTTGAAATACATTGAAGTGGCTTTACAGTTAACTCAGGGTGTTTCCTCAGCCCAGCACTAGAATCTGCAGGCAGGATATCTCCCTATGAATCAAAACCTGTTTCCTAATGGAGCAGCAATCTAACAGAGATTAAGTGGGTGTGATAGCAGGAAGGAAGGATTCAGAGAAGGAGCTAGGAGTTCTGTATGAATATACAGGGCTAATATGACAAATGAAGGTCCTGTAGTTTGGTAAATAGATTTATAAATTTAGCCAGCATTGCCAGTTTACCAACCAAGCACTGAGATTTCAGGGAGTCACTATCCAGTATGTAGATTAGAAACCAGTAGCTTTCTGTTCTGTTGTCATTTAAGAAGGGGAAGAAAAGGTAAACAATTGATTATTTATCTTAATTTGACACATTTAGCTAGTTTTTTTCTTTTTCTTTTTTCTTTTTTCTTTTTTTTTCTTGACACTGATTAATATTGCTTAAGGGAGAACAGTGAAGGGAGAATGAGCTCAGATATTATTAGTAAGCATCAAATTTTTGTGCATACTGCTGCCCATCATTTTTACTAGCACTAGGACAAGGAAAAATCCAAGTTTAAAACTAAGTATGCATGATTTTGCTGCAGTCACAATTACTAATCTGCAAGTTGCAGGTCAGCTGACAGTGGTGAGGTGTTATGACCCAAATTATGTAAATTTTGACTACCATGATACTTAATAAAAAGCAGTTAATATTGGCTGAAGCACTCTCCATTGTTTCTTGTTGAAATTCAATATACTTTTCTATTTAAAGTGAAAGTTAAAACTAACAAAGGTCTAATTAGTTTCACATATTAACCAGCGACATTTATAAGGTAATAAAATTACCTGTAATTTTCTAAGGTTGAAGAATATACTATCTTTATATAAATATTTTTGAAAATTACTCTCTCCTTTTTTAAATGGGAGTCACTGGTGAATGAGAAAATATTGAAGTGTGGGAAAGATGTAACCATGATTTAAATTTTATGGAAAGATACAGAAAAAAAAGATCTCATTTGATATTTTTACATACATATTCACTTCTCTATGTAAGTTACAACTGAAGAATATTTTTCAAATTTATTTTCTTTTGTTCACAGAGAATTTTTATATTTTAGAATCAGCTGTATCTAGAATAACTAGCACAAATATTTTATTGGTATTCTATTCACAAATGCACATGAATTTAACATAAAAGCATATGAATCTTTTCAAATGTGTAGTCAGAATCAAATTGTGTGAGCTTGAAGACTTTTTCTGTTATGGAAAAGTCTATTCCTGGCCACACACAATGGTGCTGTGACCTTAATTACAAAAAATAATTACATACAAGTCCATGTTGTTTTCTTTTATTTTAAACTAGGTTTTGTTAATTCCCATTGCACCTGAAAAAAGTTGCAGATAAATATTTTAGCTAATTCTAGTAACAGTTGTTCTTCAGAATCTGTAGGGATTGTTTCTCCTCATGCTGTTGCTATATGAAAATTCTGCTGGATTGTATTTCTTGGGTAGTTTGCTTGTACTGAATAATTGTATTAAAACATAATTTCTTTAAATATGACAATTACCTAGCCTTTGTGCTAGTTGCTTGCAATATGACTTTGACATCAACATCTTATATTTTCACATTTATATTTGGAACAAAAACTAATCTGTTAGAATCTATTAAACTGACAGTAGGAATAGACAGGTATGGACTAACTCATCTCTGTATTTCATCTGAGTAGTTTGGCTAATATGACTATCCATCTCCAAAACATGTATATTTATATGATCACTATTAACAGCATCTAAAAAAACGAAGAATGCACCAGGAATTAGGCTAAAAACTGCATGGGGTAAAGCCTGAAGATATAGATCTGCACAAATTGTTTCATTTGTCTGTTACTACAAAGCATACTTTAATTCAGTAGATTTGGGATATGTTCAGAGATATTAATCCCATTTACCATGAAGTCATGAAACCCTAATAACACACATTTTACTTCCTAAATAGATATCCACAGAATTTTTGAGACAAAACTTATTTGTTTTTTTCTTTTCCATGAGACTCATGGAGTTCACATTAATAAACACAAATACATAGAATATCCTGAAAGCTTAAATCACTTTTTTAAGATCTGAATGGAGAAGTAACCAGTCAATCATTAATGTTTATCAGCTATAAAGGGAAAATCATGGGACTAAGCTTTTCGAAGACAGGGATGCATATCTAAAAAGCAAGATAGCAAACATATCCTTCCCTTTGAATACATCATTTGCGCAGCTACATTAAATGTGGGGTTTTTTTTGAACACACATGCACACACACATAATGAAAAGAGTGAGGTGGCAGCTTTTAAAAGTAGCAAGTCACAGGAGACCAACAGGTGTAAAATACCAGCATTTCAGACAACATTGAGAATGATCATAGGGAAAGCCTAATGTTTCTCACTGAAGTAATTAAGTTGATTTGTAAATATGTCTTCAGAAAAAAAAAACTTTTAAAACAGGAAATCTAAAACAAGGTCCATTTTTAGTAAAAGACTATTGTCAAGACAAACTGGTACTGGAAAGGTGCAGAACTGATGCATATGTTGTTATGAACTGGTTCAATGAGGAATGAAAAAAGTACTGTCTTGGAGATAGGTTTTCTTCTCCAAGGAGCCTTTGACCCCTCTCTGGGATGGCAAGTACGCTGTTTTTCAACAAGGTCACTATAATGGTGCAATCTAGCCTTAAAATGTTCCATCAATCAGGTTTAGCTGACATCTGTGTAAGTCAGTTCACTCTAAAAATTAAATATGTGCAAACCTAAGGAACTTTACTAAGTATGTGCATGTGTGAGAGGATTAAAAAAACCCAAGAAGGTAGAAATGAAGGCTAATTTCAGAACCAATGCATGGTTCAAAGCAACTTGATCTTTATTTAAAGGGAAAATTCTTACATTTAAACTATTTTATATTTGTCTACTTAATAGTAAGCAGAACTGAAAGTCCAAAGATGACTTTGAAGTTCAGTTGATAAATTGTCTCTGGACTCTTGAAAGCTATTTTAATATAGCAACCTGACACTATAGTCAAATTTCAGACAATAAGAAAACTGTAGCCATCTGCATATTTCTGTCTTGGGTGTGTGTGCATGTGTGTGTTGTAAAGGTAAAATTCTACTGGAGATTTACTTGACTTGAGGAAAACTCAGACTGATGTTGCTGCTTGGCATGCTAACTACACTGCCAAATATAATTAATTCATCTCTTTAGTGAAGGCTGAGTACTATCTCCTTCATCTGCATGAAATTCACTGGACTACCACAAATTTCATTTATATGATTATGTCAGGAGAGTTTATGATAGCTATGGAAATGATATGTTGGTTTTGGTTTTGGTTTTGTTTATATATATATATATAAATGGGTCTTTTACACTTAACTAAAAACAGCATGTATCAAGTGCTTGCACTGTGCTTCATATCTGCCTCAGCTGGTACTAATGGCTCAGATTGGAATTAGATGGCACAATACACATGGGTATTGCCATGGGGTTTTGACTACTTCTGTAGTAATTTCTTTATTTTCTTCTGAAATCACAGTCATTGTCTAACCTGATATAAAAGAGATATTTTCTCAACTTTTCTATGCATTTTTTTCTTCCAATTAAAACTGTACTTTCTGGATAAAATTGGAAGTTGTATCATACTGGGAGTGAGTGAGGGACTATAATTCTTGACTCACCAGTTTAATCTCCAGTATACAAAAGCTTCTCAGTACAGATGATCTGTGGAGCATGCCCAGCCTCCAAGACAGAATTCACATAACAGGCAAGGCAACAATAAATTGCTATAGTAAAATTAACTGTGCCTGTGTAAGAAAACAAAATCATCATACACTGTCTCTGCAAAGAGCAGCAATATGCTTACTCCCTTTGGTGCTGCAGGTATGAGAGCTATATAATATGAACGAGTATTTTTGAACTGAAAGAATGACCTGGAAGATTCAGTCTTGGTGAGTCTTTGATGGATAATGTAAAACTTTCTGAGAAAGTACCTCCTTGTAGATAGCATTTTTCTTTTTCCAGCATCAGTTATTATATGTTTTAGATGTGGCTGCATAAAAAAGTTACACAGAATAGCCTGGCATGTATAGAATACCTTCTCCACAGTCCCTATGCACAATCATACATCCAATACATAATACCCTTTACTAGAAAATAGTAAATGAAATGAAATACCCTTCTTTCATTTTGTGAAGACTCTCTTTTTGTCAGCTATGCTGCAAATACTGCAGCATTACTGTAAAATAGACAGCAGATTACTTTTGAATTATGTCCACCTGATTTTTGTTCACGTATTGATAGGCTCATTCTGACAGCAGGTATTCTGTGTTTTCTAGGAATGCTATGTTTGGTTTATGCACCACATCATGCTGTCTGCTGAAGACCTAAGCTACAACCTCAAAATTAACATTATAGTAACAAGAATGGTTTACACCACATTGCACTCAGCCTCAGCAATCACCTTATTTCCATTAATGGCAATTGCTAGTTACAAGAATGAAACAGCTCATGTTAGGAGATCCTTTACATTGTTAGTTGCCAGAAGGTGCAGCTCAGGCGTTACATTCTAGAGAAATCCTTCAATATGTAATGTCTCTGCTTCTCTGTACACCACCATGTCCTAAATGGAAACCAGAATTTCTGACATAACAGGTAGCTCCAAGAGTAGTTACACTCAAGGAGTGTCCTTTTCTGTGGCTTTCATGTATAGTATCTTTCTCCTATATGGATTCTCTGGTATCTTACAATAACATTATTTAGCAGAACCTTTGCATCACTGAGCAAGGCAGTGTCTCCTCTTTGACATGGTTGCCTATTTTTACTAAGTCTTAGGGACTTGAAGATTGATGTGCAGAAAGGTTCTTGCTTGTACTTGCTACTACAAAGACCAAGGTAACTGCTAAATCTTCTGTACGACACTGGGGTTCTGCAAAGGAAGAGGCCACACCTACAGACAGAACGGATGACCTTCAACTGACCAACAAGGTATTCCATTTCATATATGTCATATTCTGTATAAAGCTGAGGGATGAACAAGGGTGAAGCTCTTTTTCTTCATGGCCAGCACCTGAGGAGAGCTCTGTCTGTTTTGCCTTAATCCCAATCCATGTGTTCATGGTTTCCCATCTTCTGCTGAGTCCAGTCCAGAACTGCCCCAGTGCCTTTCCACAGGCGACGGTGATGTAATTTCCACTGGAAGGAAGGTGGTGAAGGGGTGGGGGGGACTGTGGGAGGTGTTGATATTGAGTTTGTATATATTTGTACATATTGTGTTATTATCTTCATTAAAGCTGTCTGTATTTCTTTTCCAATCCATAAATCTCTCCTTTATTCCCTTTCTCTTCCCCTTTGGGAAGTCAGAGGGGTTAATAAAGAGCATCTGCCATTTTTCTAGTGGTCGGCACATCCCTAACCATTGGCAATTAACTATTTACAAAAGGTCACAAGCCATGGGGCATACCACAGAGTACCTGTCCTGATTTGGGTTTGGTGTTCCAGTTTCAAATTTAATGTGAGAGTCAAAGTAATATTTTCCTATGACTGATACTCTCAAGCACTGAACGTTTTCTGCTGTGGAGAAGATAAACCACTGTGAGGCAGTCTATAGTATTTAGGCGTCTCTTTCCACCTCAGCAACTATGTCTTTTAATATTAGAAATAGATTTTCAGAATTTTGTATGTAATTCTGGAAATATATGCACTGAGAGATTCAGGTCTTCCTTTAAATTTCTTTCAATTAAGAGGTATGCTGAAGTAGTTTCTGTGCCTTAATATCTCTTCTGTTGAAAATGATCACATGCTATAAATTTCAGATGCTGTGGCTCACAAAGAAATCTATGTCAAAGAATATAACTTTTTTTTTTTCTTTTTCATTTGAGTCAGGTATATTTATCAAATAGGTAATGTTCCAATTATAAGATATTTTAAGGGTATGACTGTTAAATAACTTCAGAATACAACTTGTAGCATATGCCAAGTCTCTACATATGGTGAAACTTAAAATACTGAGTAAGATAATAACTCACAAAGGAGTTAAATGTCTTGGTGGTACATTTTTTTCCTTGTGCAAACTGTTGAAGTTCTGTGTTTGGGGTTTTTTTTTGTTTGTTTGTTTGTTTTGTTTGTTTGTTTTTTGTTTTTTTTTTCTTGTTTGTTTTGTTTTGTTTTTTTTCTTCACAAGGGCATGTCATTTTGTTAATGGATTTAACACCATCATTTGGTGCAATTTCCTCATGTCTGCTTCAATCAGCACACAAACTGCTACACAGGAGGAAAAGAATAAGGATTCATCTCCTCCTTTTCAGGGCCCTCAAGGAGGCAATCTGTTATTTCTTTTCCTTTGAAAAATGGTATTTAGTGATGGGTGAAGAGATTGAAGAATAGCGTGCAGTGAGACCTTCCCTGGAGCAGACCTGAGTCCAGAACCATTGATATAAATGCAATTTCCATTCAAACTACAGAAAAATACACAGACTTTATTATTTATTATTATTATTATTAGTCACAGTTTTCTCTTTATTGCTGATTAGAAATTTCTTTACCTCCTTTCCTTCAATTAAAAATTTAATTTTCAGTCTTGCAGTCTTTTGACTGTCTCCATGTGGCTGAATTGAGACATGTTTCTGGGAAGGGCTTTATTGAATGAAAGATTGGATTTTGTTTGTCAGCTTTCTCATTTTGCGGAGTCTTCCTCTCAAAGCAGGTAAGTGAGCAGTGTAACGCTTCATATAGCGAACCTGATTATAAAAAACTAATTAAAGTTGATTACCTTGCAAGACTTACCTTTTTATAATATATTGTTTCTGTCATGATCTCAAGGCTTTATCACTACAAAAGGTGCCAGCATTCAGGAAAAGTCTAATGATCTCGCTAATCTTTTAACTTTAATACCTGAAAATTAAAATATATTTTCTCCTACTTTAGTGTATCACTACTTTATTATGCATCATGGCAAAAAAAACACAACTATGAACAATCAAACAAGACTCCAATGTGAAGTGATGAAAGTAACTAATTATATGGGGAGATCAACTAATAGCTGAAGTTGTTCGGTACAACATACTTTGCGGTCAGAAAGTGGTGATTACTCAAAGAAAAGTTTCTTTGAAGGCAATTCCCTTGACTGTTCAGAAAGTTATGGGACTTTTTTGGTCTAAAATTAAAAGAAAAACATAATCCAGTACAAATTAGTTTAGCCAGTAGCCTGGAAGGAGATTACCTTACTGAAATCTTTGCTTTCTCTGATTCAACAAGGACTTAATCTCAGTCCCCCATGATGAGATGGATTTTTAACATTCTTCGGGAGAGGTTCTCTTTTTGTCTCTCTTGAGATTTGTCTGTATATTAATAAGGGGAGAAATTTCAACCTAAATCACATCATGAGTGGTTTATGTATTCTGGAAAACATTAATTTTTCTTTATGTTTCTAGAAGATTGTCTTCAGGGTGGATATTTTCCTGAAGTATATAGTATAAGTCACTATTAACTGCTTTCTGAGATAATTCCTATGTGCCTTCTAATAGTAGAAGAGGTATGTTAAATTCTTACTCTCTGCTGCTCTTCTTCATTAACACTAAAGGTTACAAGCACCTACATGGCCTACACTATTCATTATTTTTATATAGTTTGTACTACTCAAAAGACTTTTTAACCTTTTTTTTTTGTTTTTTTTTTTTTTTTTAGTGATACTCTCACGCTTTGGACTTTCATTTTCTATTGAATTTTAATTTTACTGTCTGTAATGCTTCTGCAAGGAAGCTTCCAGATCCTTGTCTATGATAATTGCAGAAATCAAGTAGTGACAGTAACAATACTTTTGTATGTATCCATGCACAGAACAGAAACAAGACCATGTGACTTGTCTGGCCAATCTCAGCTTAATAAAGTCTGAATACCAACACAGTGTACAAAAGTAATGATAATAAAAATATATTGATTTTAGTTGTCAGAATACTGGAAAATGACTGACTAGGAGGAAATCATTATCTTTTGGTAAAGAAGAGGGGAAGATGTTATAATATTAGACTATTATTTGAATGTGTGACTGACATGAATTCTCATTTAATATGATGAAAACCATTCATGGTTTTGTAATTTATT